>VDFB02379515.1:0-103872 GCA_007258455.2 Sequoia sempervirens | reverse complement strand
AATTGATAGCATTATGATGTTAGCCTGGTGATATTGTTGACATTATGATGTTAGAGACATGTTAATGTGATATCTGATGTTCTTATTTATATCACATTTTGTAGATTAATTAATTGTTTATTTGATATGATGGATATTATGTTATTCTAGATGTATGCATTCATGAGTTGATAATAGTTGATATGTGTTGGTGATGGGGACAATGTCACAACACTCGCTTGCGAGCAACCTGGGACTCTGTGATTTCCTCATCATAGTGTGACTGATTATGTTTACATGCACATGTTCGACACCTTGTTCTATTGCAAGTAGTAGGTACAGGGCATCGACTTCACCTATTTATTAGGTTTGAGTGTGCCAAAGCCTAATGGAGTTTTTGTTCGAAGGTTATACTAGGTCCCCTACTTCAAGCCATCATCCTTTTCAAGGATGAATTTCTATTGTCAAACCCCATCAGTAAATCTTTGGTATCGTTTCGTTTATGTGTGCTTGACTAACTTATGTCATGTTTCTGTTCGGTTTATGTTGACTAATTCTGGAGTCATGCTTGAGTCTTGAACTTGGTTGATTACTTCATTTTAATTTGGGTGTCAAATTTTGTAGGCTTGGATAATGATATAAGAGTATAATTAAAATTAGAGGATTAAATTAAATCAGTTATGGAATTAAATTTCATCAAGTCAAGAATAAATCTTTAAATAGAATATTTAAAGAATACATAAGTATATACATATAAACATGTGCTTACATAAATAAAACATTTATATATATATATATAGATATAGGCTTGCATAAATAAATTATAAAAGAAATTTAATATAACAAATTAATAAATAAATAATGTTGTGTGTGTAAAGTGAGATTTAAAAAGACAAATTAAATAAAAAGTTGAAAAGAATGGAAAATATGTATTAGTGGAGAATCAAAATGGTTACGGGAGTTAATTAAAAAGAAGTGGGAGATTACTGGAGAGGGGAAATTGGGTTTTTATTGCTTCCGGAGAAGAAGAAACTAATTTTTTTTTTTTGGATTTTTTGGCTATGAAAGTTTGGGGAGGTTTTCTGGAAGCTTTCTCTGTTTTCTAGTATTTTTGTCATTTATGTTGTTGAACGAGATTCTTGTTCAAAAGTTTGGAGGAAGTCTCTCGGGTTTTGGGGAATTTTTCAGTGGAAGGAGATTTTGGTAGCTTGGATTTCAGAAAGGAAGCTAGAAAATTGAGGAACTCTACATCGAATTTGTAGCCTCCTCAAGCTAACACACCAGGTTCCTCTCTAAAAATAAACCTTATAGATCAACATTATGATTGAAAGTAATTATGTTACTATGTTTACTAATTTTTTTTTTAAAATTCAAGTGTTTGTGCCCGACTCTGTTTGCTCTTTAAACTTAGGCTGTATTTATAAATTTATTCTACTATTAATTTCCAATAGTGGTTTTGTGTGCACCAGAGACCTTATGATCAACTGATTTGATGTATCACTTATATGTAATTAACTTTCTAATCAGTGACAATGAACTTGTTAATTGAAATGAAAGAGATCAGTTATTCTGTTATGTAATGATGGATGTGTTTACATGGTTCTTTGTTTATATGTAATGAGTTTATGACATGCTTAATGATGATTAGTGTTTAATGGTTAATAAGTTATTTGGCTTTGAAATTTGTATATGGAAAATAGGTAATGCATTTGTGCACCCTAGGGGACTTAGGAAGATAAGTAAGTTATGTTCAATATCATTGCACAACTTTGCACTAAAAAAAAAAAATGTTCATTTTTCTTAGAATAAGTTTTGTCCTCTAGGGTTCTCGGCGGGGCGTTATAATACACAAAACTTTTGTCTATATAGAGGCACTCCATGGTCATATCATCACCACTACACGTACATCATTAAATTGTTGAGGATAATTTCATAAAGGAATAGATCCATAAAAATATAGTTCTTTTTGTCCCTTTGATTAAGGCCCACTCCATTTCATTCCAATAACATTTTTTCATGAAGGATTGCACCTAGATGCTAAGCTTGGAGGCTCAACAATCCTGTGAAACATGAAAACATCTTCAAACCGGTGGCTTACTCATGATGAAGATGAATCTCCAGATTATGGGTTGGTTCCCCTTTAGATATCCTACAAACTAATGATTTGTGTGGGAAAAGGGCAAAAGGATAGCTGATAAAGGGGAAAAGCTAATTCTATGAGGTGATGCACCAAAATATAACTAACATGTAGCTTGATTCACAACTACTTCTCAAAAGATCTATTTACATGGCTCAGTTTGGGCAATCTAATCACATAAATATTTCATAAAAAGGCTTGAGAAGTCTATCTTCCTTGAAGAAAAACAATATTTTCACAACTTGGAAGATAAGAAAAAACAATGGCACAACCTATGACCTGTGATGAGTAACTAATTTTGTATACATGCAACCATAAATGAGACAAAAATTTAAATGTTTTGACACTAAAACTCATCAAATTTTTATCAAGATCATTTGTAAGAGGCACAACACTTGAAAAAAAAGAAGGTAAACACCTAATTTTATTGAATAATAGAAGGAATCTATGCAATAACTAAAAATAATAATCTAAAATATATGGTCTTGGTAGCAGCTTTGGTTGGCCAGACTCTGCAAAGTGTTTCCCACATTCAACTTTGGCAATCTTGCGCCAGATGCAAAGATGAAGAAAAAGATAAAGATAAAGAAGATGATGATGGTTGGAGCCCTCCTAATGTCACTCTAGACCTCGCTGATGTATGGGGAAAGAAGAGTGATGGTAGGGACCCTCCTAGCTCTGTTGGCATTGCTCTAGGTGTATAATAGCCTTTTATTTTTAATGTTTGTAATGTTTATAGTTTTTTGGGCTTTTCCCATTTGACTTTCGGGGTGTTCCTTCTTACCACCCATCTTTTTTTTTTGTGAATATGTATTTTTATCTTTATAATTAATATAGATAACTACCTATTCATAAAAAAAAGGAAAAAATGAACACCTTAATATCTATCATATTTTAGAATTATTTTAGAACCAAATATATGCAAGAAATACTATCATAATTGAATAAAAAAGATATTTACCCATTTTTATATTCTCAAAGCCAAGATCCCATGTTCTAAGTGCAATAATACATGCCAGGGTGTGGGAAAGATGATCCTTAATATAAGGAAATTCTGGTAGTCCCCATGATCCATTAGAGAGTTGATTGTCCATTATCCATGAAAGACATTATGGAAATTGTGGTAATTGAGAGTTTTCTAAAGAGGGGACCATGGCTACCCAAGCTATGTCATAAGAAGAAATAGATGCATGTGTGCTCTTAATTTTTGAAAATAAACTTCTTATCTTCTTAATATCCTCATCTGTGTGCATAAATGTAGGGGCATCTCGATTTCTCTTCTTTTGGACAGCCTGTCAAATAATAATATGAATAGTTATTAAATCTACATTAGACATGATGTATTAATAGTTCATCATCCATTATAAATTTTAAAATAGAAAAATAAAAAGCAAATTTAACTATGCGTCAACTATTTAGTATATTACAAGATGTTGGCATAGTTGTATTTTCTCCTTATTGTGAAAGCAGAACAATGTTTCTAATGGTTAACATAATTACATTTCCTTACCATTATCATAGGAAAATTTATACTATATTTTCAATAATACTAGAAAACAAAAATACAAAAATAAATGAGACTATTAAATTATAAATTCACCTTGGATGAATCTTTTCTAGAAAATATACTTTTGGATTCCATATCTTGACATGACCTTGTATTGTAGGTGAGCTTTCTAATAGAAGATCCTACCAATAAAAGATGTCAAAAAATCAGAACCAAAGAAAAAAACTCAAATGTGTGAGTTTTGCTTACAAGGAAAACTAGAGAAAATATTTAACGCATGTTCCAAACAAATTCTCACATCAAGGAACTTCCATGTTTAGATTGTCCACTAACCCAACATTTCAATTTCTAAAGTATGCTAGATCAATTCCTATCTGTGTTAAGTAAATAACTTGCATTAACAATTTATTAAATAAAGTTTAATATATTAGCATTACTTTTCATGAAAAATATAAGATTACTAGGAAAAAGTGAAGCAATGATTCACGTAGTTCATCATCAATTTACAATGAATAGTCTTATGGTTTACTATTAAAATAATTAAAAATATGTACTAGTTATAAAATACAATAAAAACACAAAAATATGATAAACTAAATTCAGAATTGAGTACTTGTGAATTTAAATATATTTTTATAAACTAAATTGACATTTTCAATAAAAAATATTATGATAAAAAAAATTAAGAATAAATACATATGAGTTTCAATCCACATCAAAAGACCAAACTAGGAGCCTTGCAATGTAAGTTTACAACACAACAAATAAAAAAAGTTGAATGAATTTATGTAGACTTAATGGTAAGTCTAGGGATGAGCTGATTGCCTCCATTCCTTAATTTCAAAAATTTTGTCCACAACCAACACAACATCTACATCTATATGAATATTGAACTTTATAATCTCATAATATGATCCTGATTTTTTTTCCTTGTACTAATGATGGCTCTTTAAATCTAATAGAAAATATAATAAATACGAAACCTTCTATAATTCATTTACATAGATTGTAAAAATATCATATTTATTAGTAATCATTATAACCTACAAACCAATAAACATACCACTATACCATACATTCATGGCTTCGTCTGAATCAGTTTCTCCCTTGAACTATACAAAATAGGGTGAATCGCCATTTGAAAAGGAATCCACCTAACTAACAAAAATGGTTCATTCACAAATTAAAAAATCTGATATATCATCAAAACAATCTCCTTAAACTTCAAACAAGTAGCAGGTAGATGGATAACCAGACCAGCCCATTTTAAAACTGGACACTCATTTCACCAATCATCTGAAAACTACTAGACATACAAATTTACAGCACTTCACCTGCACACTTGGTGGAAACATGAACATGGTGTTTTGCATTTCTGAATCGCCATTGAGAAAATTCGGCTGATGGGTATATTGGACATGGAAGCCCAGAAGTTGCAAAGTTTGTGTTGACAGAAACGTTAAGTGCTGCCATGTTTGCTGATCGGAATGAGAATACCATCATAATGATTAAATGGAGTGATGTTTATAGAAAAAGGATAAAGATTGGCAGAATTTTGAATAAATTCACATGTTCAAAATATTGTGGAAGCAATTACAAAGTTAAAAGAAAAAAATTGAAAAATTGAGTTTCAACAAGCCTTCTAGACAATTTTTATATCTAAATTAACAGTGATTAGGTCAAACATTAGATATATTTATTGTATAAACATTTAAAGTGTACAACTAATTTTAGTATCTAGATATTGTGAATCCAACAAAAAGAGGTAGAATATTTGACCAGGGCAACGACAAAGTTAGAAGATTAGATCCCACCTAATTTATGGTAATTTATAAGAGTAGGTCAACTATTAGATACAACTATTTTTAATCTTTACATTAAATCACAATAAAATAATATTTTTCCACCCACTATTTTAATATCTGATTCATACCTAACAAAGTCTAAAAAAGTCAAGCGAGCCTACCAATAAGTTGCAGAGTTAATAGAACATTAAGTTGCAGAATTAATAGAACATTTGATTAAATTTTCATATAATCTGAATGATTACATAACCCTGTTGGGTCCCGCCTGCAAGTATACAATGATATTGAGGAAACCAAGGCCTATTATATCCTCGGCCTCTTGCTTCTCTACAATGATATTTGCAATGAGAATTCATTTTAAAATGGACTGTACTATTGAAATCATTATGCTAGCTATACAGTTCAACAATTTTGCAGTCATTTTTAAAATCTAAATTAACAGTGATTACATTTAGATATATTTTTTTTTATAAATACTTAAAAGTGTACAATTAATTTTAGCAACAAAAAATAGAATATTTGATTAGGACAACAACAAAGTTAGAATATTTGAATAGATCCAATCTAATTTATTGTAATTTTTAAGATTAGGTATAATATTAGATACAACTATTCTTAATCTATTCATTAAATGACAATAAAATTAGATAGAACATTTCAACTAAACAACAAAATCAAAAAGAATATTTTTCCACCTATTATTTTCATATCTAATTCACACCTGACAAAGTCAAGTGAGCTCACAAATAAGTTGCGGAGTTAATAGTGTAGGTGGGGCAGAGGAGACAAGATATTATTGCAAGTGTGTTGCTGCACACAATATCTATTGCTTGAATGATTAACAAGACAGTGCTAGACGCCTCATCTTAGATCTGCAATAGTGACTCCATGATCTATAGATCACACAATCAATTCTGCAACATTAACTCTGCCCTGATCTTCTGGATCTAACTTGGCTCTTATACCAATCTGATAGGAGTGGATGGATACAGATCAAAACAAACATGAACTCAGCAATTCACGAATATACACACACACAAATAAAATACCAGCTGCTGCTCCAAATAATTGTATTGAATTGCTTGCAAAAAAATGGCTTACATCCGCCTCTTATATAGAGGACTTTAGATACATTTAGAATAATCTAGAATATAGGCTGACATATTATTTTACCTTCGCCAACATAAAATAAGTTTCTAGAATTTACCTAACCCTAAACATCTAGAATTAATCTAACCCTAGCCAACATAAAAATAACTTCTAGAATTTACCAAACTTTATTCCTAATCTCTAGTCTAGCTGGAACCTCTAGAAACTTCTAATTTAATTAATATTTTTACATCTCATTTGAAGGAGAAATTACATTTCCCAACAAATAGAACATTTGATTAAATTCATAAGGCCTAAAGCCTCTCTAGTTACTCCTTAAAGCCCTCCTATAAACTACAACGTGTCTGACAAATGTGGGAAGACTAGATCTCATGATTTTTTGCCTCCAACAGAATGCTTTAAACCAAGCCCCCACCCTTAATAGATAATTAATTAATTATAATTATAATTATTAATATTTTTAATGTGTATACATTATATAGTATCAAAGTAATAGCTACAACAATTTAAAATATAATTTTTTTTACATGTTTTTTATAGATATTATAAGTATTATCTATTTAGAATATGTTTAAAAATATTTCTTCATATTTAGTTATTTTCATATATGTATTTAATATATATTTTATTTACAATTTTCATAAATTATTTATTTGTCTTAAATATTTAATTTACTTAAAAGTATTTAGGATTCGTAGATTTTTTGTTTAATTTTTTTATTGTTGCTTTTAAAAATTTATTACAAACTCTGCCTATTTTAGCTCTACAAAATATTAATTGCACACATATTATAATATAATAATAAATAACTATTAAATTCATTTGAATGCCACAGATAATAGTACCCAGCACGATGTCTAAAGGAGGTCAACACCAGCTATCACAAAAGAAGCACAAAAACATACATAAAAAAAAAAGGATTTTAATAATAGGACATTTTTATTAATATTATATGGCAAAACACAAAAACAAACACATTTTAGAAAAAAAACCAAAAAACATTTTAAGAGAAACAAAAAACAGGAAAAATTTGTTTTAACAATAGTATATTTTTAATAATGTAATATAATACTACTAAACCAAAAAATAATGTAATACCATTTTGTTATAATATCCCAGAGCAAGGGGATTATTTTTAGCTACCTTCGCCTCCTTTGTGGAGCAAGACTGTGCTAGACAGGGGATGGATGTGGGGTATTCATTTACTATCCATTAGGCCTTGGTCTCGTTCTTTCAATCCCCTTACAGAGCCATTGAATACTAGACTAGTTTGGGTTTGACTGCTGAATCTCCCTCTTGAGTTTTGGGAGGATTCATGTTATGAATCTATTGGCAACACCATTGGACATTTTTTGATGGTGGAATCTATGACTCGGGAGCTTGGGAATACTACGGTAGCTCATATTTTAGTTGATTTGGACATCTCCAAACCTCTCCATGGTGATGTAGTCTTTTTGGTGGAAGACAGACTTTGGAAACAATTCTTGGACAATGAGAGTCTCCCTTTTTAGTGTAGGAGATGTTTCTCTGTGGGTCATTTGGCCTCTAGTTACCCTCATGCCTACCACACGGACACTACTACTTGGTGGAAGGATTCTCTCTCAGACCATCTCACTGTGGGTTCTCCTCCTTCGAAAGGTTCTTCTATAGAGGATGACCCTGGTGAGTCTTTTGGGGAGTCTATGTCTTGCCTAGCTCCTCTTCTGGCTATCCCTTCCATGGAGCCACTGTTTCCTTGATTTGTTAACACTATTCAGTCTAAGCCTACCTGAGCCTCATTGATTGCCTCTGCTGGTCCTTTAATCGATCCTATCTCCTCTCCTATTCTATAGACTCACTCGCTGCATGGTTGCTCATTGCCCATGGTGGCTATTGTGGATCTGCTTCTCTTGCCTCCCTCAGTGGACTCAGATTCTAAGTCTTCTTGGTTTGTTGTGTTGAGAAAGAAGGGACTCCCTTGATCTATCAAAACTTCACAGCCTAGGGTTAAGGAAGTTAGATTAGTCCCCTCAAATTATGGGGTTGTCTAGTCCTAGTCTGTGGTTCAACAACTGTTTGTCAACTATTTCTATGTGTGACCTATCCTCTCTTCCTATTTCATTCCTAGATTAAACTAGCTTCTTTTAGGCCCTATGGGCTCTCAGTGTAAAGGGTACAACACCCTATAAATGTTGCGTATCTCATAAATATATATATATTATATATGATAATAATAATAAGATATATATCGTTTAATAGTATATTTTTAATAATGTAATATATTACTACTAAACTAAAAATAATATAAATCCATAATAATAATATAATATATGATAAAAAAAATGGAAGTAATGTGGGAGCGAAATTTTGTAGAGCAATTTGATAGTGAAGCACCTCATGGTGAGAAAGGGGTGGTCAAGGGAAATATAGTTGAAGATTGGGGAGAAAGCAACCACCAGGGAAGCTAGGCACATGAAGCAAAAATGGAAACTTCCCTTGAACAGGTTAGGGCAAGGGTGATTAGTGAACCTTGGTGAAAGCACAGACAAATGACATTCATGGACTAAGGTCTGGGTGGTTAGAATAGATGACAAGGAAGGAAGAGGCAAGACAATTATGTTTTTCGTAACCAATGTCGTTGCAATGAAAGTAACCAAAGAGGAAGTGGCATTGTGAATGAAAGATATTGTAGTTGGAATCCTAGGTGGAGTGGCAACCATGCTAGGGTTCCTAGGAGGGGTGATAGGTGGAAAAAAATGAAAACGCCAATAAATGGTGGTCTCAATAATAATCAAAATAATGAAGGAAGGGAAAAAAAAGGCTTCAAGAAGATAGTGGTACTAAACTTCAACAAGTTGAAAGCAAAAAGGGATTGTCTCGAGTAGCATGGACTCTTGGTAAAATGGTATGATTTAAATCTCAACTGGGATAGTTTTATCAAATGGTGGCAAGAAAAATGGGGTAAAGAAATGAAATTCAATGCCTTGTCGAATGGGTAGTTTGTGGTGATCTATCCCTCAGTGGCAATTAGAGCTGAAATTGAAAATGGTACTTGGTTAATGGATGACCATAGTTTCTACATTCATAGATGGATTACAGGATTCGATCCTTCCTAACATAATATGGAGAAGATCCAAAAATAGTACAAAATACCAAATTTTCCTTTGGAATTTCGAGCACCTAACATTTTGGAGGAGAAAGGCAACTATCTGGGTAACTTTATCTACACAGAGGAGTAGTAGGAAGCTAATGGAATCAACATCTATGTAATAATATGCATAGAAAATAATCCAAATAGTCAATATTTGTAGCAGATAGAAATTTTCACAGAATGGGGCAACTGGATTGAAGCTCTAGCATTGGACTTCTATCCCGCTGGATCATTGATCCAGATTTTGGGCTAGAACATGTAGTCCATGTTGGTAAGTCATGATAGTTCTTCCCATCCATCCAATCCAGAGGTTGGGAGTGGCCAAGAGCAGGTGGAGTTAGTAAAATCGTCGAGTCAATTGGAGGATGATGGGCTAGAAGCCAATACAGCTACGCAAGATCTAGATGACACATTGAAAACACTAGGTGCTCAAAGGAGGGAGATTAATTGGAAGGTGCTAGTGGTGGTTGATTTCTTAGGAAATAAAATCAAGGAAGATCTAAACTCTCTCATGGAGGTTAGCAATGAGCTGGTCGAATTAGAAAAAGCTGCTAAGAGTGGGTCTATCAATATTAAAGGGTGGATCTTTTTGAGGATTGGATTGATTACCCTAATTTGGAGGAGATGGATCCTGAATAGATGGAGTGGGAGGACTTGCAAAAATTGACTAAAAGAAAAAATACATCTTTGTTTGGGTAGCTCAGGCCCAACAAGTTGGGCATTTTCCATAAAGATAGTATAAAAACCTTGCTAGATTGTGGAGATTACAAGAATCAAGGAAGAATCGCCAATCAAGAAAAGCTAGAGTGGGATGGGGAAGTGACAGGCCAGCTAAAAATCAATGAGATGTTGAAAGTATGAAAGGGGGATGCCCTTCCTGAACAACAATGAAACTTCTAACTTGGAATGTTAGGGGCTTAAATTCCCCTAACAAATGATGCCTAATTAGGCATCATATAGATAAATTTTAGGTAGATCTATGCATGTTGCAAGAAACTAAGTTAGAAGGGTAGGAAAGAGAAAATTTTGGCAAGCAAGAGGCTATGCAAAATGCTAGGTGTTGATACAGAGGGATCTTCTAGTGGTCTTCTGATTCTTTAGCAGCCTCATAAAGTGTTAGTTGAAGAAGTCAAGGCACACAAAAACTAGGTGGCTTGTAAGGTAAGGAGTCTTATCTCCAATTTATTCTTTTTACTTAACAATGTCTATGGTCCAGTAAATTGCATTCAAAAAAGACAAGTCTAGAGGGAATCATATATAATCTATAACAATCTAGGGTTGGAATCTTGTATCATTGGTGGAAATTTTAATGCAATTATGAGAGCGAAGGACAAAAAAGGTGGGGTTAGTAGGAAAAAACAATCCCAACTAAATTTTGAGCAATTTGTGGAAATAAATTGGTTAATGGAGGTTCAAATGAGTAATGGTAACTACACCTAGGCGAGTTGGAGGCTATGTTTTAGCATTATTGCATAGAAAGTAGACATATTTTTCATTAAGGGAGATTTATGCTCCTTCCCCTTCACTTTAAATTGCAAGATTTTGTCCGGGTCTAGGTTAGATCACTTTCTTGTGGAACTTGAGATTGTTGGGGAAAGGGGACCTATGGGGTGTCCCTTCAATTTCAAAAAGATTTGATTCAAAGATCTAAATTTTATGGACCTCATCAAATGCAGGTGGTTAGAATGCAACCCAGGGGGTGTAAAACTTTTCAATATTGTGGCTAATTACATGCAGTAAAATAGAACCAAAAAGAGTGGAATAGAACCTACTTCATGAACATCTTTGAAGAAAAACTAAGAAAAGAAGAAGCCTTACAAATTCTCTGAGAGAAAGTAATTAAAGAGGGAATGAACAACTAAAGATTTTAGAGGGAAAAGAGTTCTTGAGAAAGGTTAGTGATCTTCTAGCCAAAGAAGAAATTTTTTGGTGACAAAAGTCTAGGGAGGGTTGGTTGCAGGAAGGGAACAAAAATACAAAATTCTTTGATAATTCAACAAAACTTCATGGGGAAATCAATAGAATTTCATGCCTCAAAGTAGATGATGGTAGGGTTATAGACAACATTGATGAAATCAAATTGGCCATACTTGATTTCTTTCATAATCTACTCAATGATTAGAAGGGCTCAAACTTGGTTGCTCAAAACAAACTTCTGGAAGGTATACCTCATATGGTATGGAATGCTCAAAATGTAATGTTAAACTGTAAGTTCTTCGAGCAAGAAATTAAGTAGGACTTATTTCAACTCCATCCAGACAAGGTGCATTGACCAGATGGTTTCTTGGGTATGTTATTCTAGAAGTGCTAAGATATTGTGCGAAAGGAGATTACTGAAGCTATAGAAGATTCAAGGAGGTCTAGAAAAGTGTTTAAGGAAATAAACAACACATGTATTGCTCTAGTTCACAAAAAAGACAAGCCTAAGCATCTAGAAGAGTATAGGACAGTTTCTCTATGCAATATGATTTGCAAGATCTTGGTAAAGGGAACTCCTAATCAACTAAAAAAGGTGTTTCCCAACATTATTTCAGAAGAACAGACGGGTTTCATTCTATGCAAATCTATTTTGAATACATTGTAATTATATCATAAGAAGCCATTCACTCCACTCAGGAGTTGAAAAAACCAACTATATTGATTAAAATCAATATTAGGAATGCTTACAATAAGGTCAACTGGTGATTCTTGTTCAAATTTATGGAGGCCTTTTGCTTCTCCAAGGAGTGGCTCAATTGGATTTTCAGCTGGATTACATACCCCAGTTACTCAGTTCTCTTGAATGTTGCTCCAAAAGGATTCTTAAATGCCTATCGTGGATTAAGGTAGGGTGATCCCCTTTCTCCATTTCTCTTCATAATCATGGAAAAGGCTCTTGGGTGAGCCATTAGCAATGAGAAGGCCAACAGGTTGATTTCAATCCTGCAAATCACCGGCGCTATCATTGAAGTCACCCACCAACAATTTGCAGACTACACAATGTTGTTTGGAATTTCTTAGGAAAGGGAATTAAGAAACTTTAAGATCATTCTAGATAGTTACTCCTTGGCTTCCAGATAGGAGGTTAAATTGAAGCCAAATCTGAGGTATTCTTCTTCAACATCAATGTTGGGAGAGAAACATAGATTCTAAGGATTTTGAAATTCAAAAAAGGGATACTACCCTATAAATACCTAGGACTTCCTTTAGAAAAGGGACTTCAACCAAGAAAGTTATGGGAGCCATTAGTAGAAAAGGTGAAAGTCAGGTGGGAAAGCTAGAAATGTTGATGGTTGTCATGGGTTGGTAGGCTCACCATGCTCAAATATATTATTTCTACCCTACAAATCTATATGATATCATGCCTTCCCCTATTAATAGGTGCAAATAAGTTCTTAAATCAGAAAATGAAGGATTTTTTCTAGAAAGGAAATTCATAGCAACACAAGTTCCCATTGATAAAATTGAAGAAGGTATGTGAGAAGAGAGAAGTGGATGGCATTGGTTTGAAGGATCTCATCCTGCAAAACAAAGCTCTAGGAGGGAAACTACTTGAGCATTACACACTAAGCGTGAGCTTAAGTGGGTCAATATAGTACGGGATAAATATTTAGATGAGGAGAATAGTATTTTCACTTCTAGGTCTCTGCTGAGTGGTTCAATATTATGGAATTTTATTAAGGTTTGTAGGGATTTGAGATTAGAACAACTAACTTGGGAAAGTAAAGATGGCCAGTTTGCATCCTTTTGGGAGGACTCCTGGGAAGGTAGCCGAAATCTAATAGAAAGAGAAGTTTTAGTAGAAATAAAAAGGTATAATAAGTAGGTATGGGGGGATGAGGTAAGAGACTATTTAGTTGTTGATATCCAATTTGGTTGTCAAAGATACCAATGTCATAGCACTTGAGATTCAAGACTTGAGTAGAGATTGGTGGTGGCGTTCAAAGACATGTTGAGGAGTAGAAGTCTTAATATTAGAGTATGGGAGGACACTCTTAGGTGGAATGCCTCAACAAAGGGGAAATGTAATTCTAAAGATGGTTATTGAGTCCTATAAAAGAACAATGAGGTAGGCCCAATTTTACCTTCTAACTTATGTTAGAACAAGGCTTGTCTGCGAAAGGCTGGAATATTCATGTGTGTTGTAGTACAAGGAAGAGTACGAACTACTGATAGGTGTAGGAAACTGGGATATAATGGTCCATCGAGGCACCCTCTCTAAAAAAGGGAAGAAAAAGATGGGGATCATCTATTTCTAAATTTCTCCTTTGCACAAAGTTGTTGGCATTGGTTGCTAAAAAAAATATAGTTTAAAATAGTGTTATGAACACCCTACTTGAATTACTAAAAAAGTTGGCCTACTACACACCGACAAGCAATGTTTTTCTCCCTTTGGATTGCTAGCCCATCAATTCTTATATGGGAATTATGGAAGAAGCAGGATAGGCACATCTTTCAGGAAAAAGAAGTTTCATTACAATTTGTTTTGAATAGGATTGAAGTATATATTATGGAAATAATAAACTCAAGAGTCACATACATGAATTCCAAGAAGTTAAACTTCACAAATTGGGATATTAATATGAGGTGATCATGGCCAGGTTTGAAGGTTCCACCTTTTGTGGGGGAAGGGGGTTCATCGACGAAATTGGAAAGAAGCATGGTGCGTTGGTCCCCCCATGAGGTAGGTTGGACTAAATTATATTTTGATGGGGCCTCTAGGGGTAAGCCAAGTACCTTTGGGGCTAGTTGTATTGTGGGGGATTGGAACAACAAAATTTTGGGCAAATTGGAAGCTCCACTCTCAATATGCTACAACAAAGAGGAAAAATACCAAGCTCTAATCCTAGGTCTTCAACTGTGCAAGGAACTAGGTCTATGTAAGGTGGTGATTGAATGTGATTCTGCTCGTCATTAATTCATTGTGCTCCAAGAAGGTGCTTAACTAGAAGCTTGGTGCCAAGCTTGAAGTGGCTCTTAGTATAATTGATGGTTTTGAATCAGTAATGATATACCATATCTTGTGGGAGGGAAACACTAAGGGAGACTCCCTATTCAACAAAGGGGTGGATGACATAACAATTAAATAAATTGGAAGTTAATCAAACATAAGATTCCTTTTGGGTGGTTGGGAGGGCCACTTTCCACATAGTTGGTTCTGGAAAGCGTGGGGGTGATAAGGATGGTAAGTTAATCAAACGTTTCCATTGGTTGTTGGGTGACACATTAGCTGAGTTTGTCTAGCTTGGATTTGTGTGGTCAGGACCATGTACGTTGCCATCATGGAAAGGTGGTGGGGTTCATTCAGTGGCGGGTTTGCATTGATTACCATGCAAAGCACTTATTCCGGATCTTTGCAAATGTAGGTTGATATCATCAAAGGTTATATAAAGCTCGTATCCATAACCTTGCTTGTCTTTTCATCATTGGAATGTGAAGGATGGTAGTGAATCTCACATGTGAAGTAGACCTCAATCATTGATTACATTAGTAAGAGTTATTAGAACTTCAAGTTTTAAAAATATTTTTTTTTTGGTAAATTGGACTCAAAGAGATGCTCCATATATTTTTAGCCAACAATTTTAGTTGAAAAATTTGTGGAAGTATGTAACTTAGGTAGAATGAATCTTACTAGATCATATGTTTGACCAAAGTTGATTAGTTAGAAATACTTAAATTCAATTGTGTTGATAAGCTGGTTGGAAGTATGACACAACTTTGTGCTTTTACTGTAGCACCCCTCCATTTTGGCTCTTTTGATCGGCAGTGTTTTTCTTTGTTATGTTGTTTTTGTTTGTACTTTGACTTTGGTACTTGGTTTCTATTTGATTGCAAACCGTTAAGCAATGCAAATGTTATTTTTTGATGTGAGGGTATTTTACTCTAACGTTATCATTATGGTATGTTTTGAAATAGCCTAGCAGATATTTAATTAATGATGCTTTATGCTTTTGATTATTTTATTAATGTTAGATTATTCAGTTAGTAATTTTGTATTGGTGAAGGGGACGGGATTGTACCACTCGCTTGTGAGTGCCCTACGATTCTGAGATTTCCTCTTCACGGTGTGTTTGATCATATTATGTATATATGCATGTTCGATATACTCTTTGTTTGCAGGTTGACAGGTACAGGACATCAACTCCACTTGATTTCACAGGTTTGAGCATGTCCATTGGACAATGGTATTTGATTGGGAGATAGTAGCTAGGTTTTTTGTGCCAAGTCATTACCCTAGTCATAGTGTGTCATCAGGTTTTAGTCAGGTAAAGTTGATTCTTGTTGTTCATCTCTCCTTGTTTTCATTTAAATTGCAAGTTGAAAAGGTAAATAAGTGGCTTTATGTAATTAAGTTGTTTATTAAATTTATCTGGTTATAATGTTATAAATGTTATTTAATTTATTAATTAATTTAATTTAATTAATAAAATGATCTAATATTGGATTAGATTTATTTTATTGATTAATTAAATTAATTATGGTTAAATGAATTAAGTGTTGGAAATATGTGCCTCAAACATTACAGGCTGAAACCTCCTTTAGAGCAATGTCGGTGTGACATTCTGATTGTCTGGCCGACTAGCAATTTGTTTTATCAAATTCTGAACAGGTCGCCGTGACCCTGAAGAAGTCTTGCCGAAAGGTTTACTATGGAGTCTATCGCTGTAGCAAGGTATGTTCGTTGTGACCTCATAGCACTCGGGAGAGCTTTGGCCGAAAGGCCATTCATTCGTTTATCGACGTAACTCTTAGCGACTGTGATCTTCGGTGAAGCTTATGGTTCTCGCTAAGATGTCTCAGTGAAGTGTTTATCTCTCACTGATAGTGTATGTATTGAGGTCTTCAGAGGAACCTATATTCACTCGGTAAGATGTCACCATGAAAGCAAAGGTTATGTCGACCATGTCTGTTTGGTTTGTTTCGTTGGGGAGACTTGGCCGAAGGAAATGCCATCGGTATGATGTCCTACCGAAGTTACTATGTCTTAGCGATGAAAGACTCAAGTGTTAAAATCTTCGGTATAACACAAAGCTATCGGCGAAAGGTCTTAGCGATAGATGAGAGTCATGCCGACAGGGACTACTTGGGAGTTATCGATATAACTCTTAGACTTTTTTATGAGGTCTAAGCGATAAGCTATTGTCTTGCCGATAGCTGATGGCTATCAGGGTAACTCTTGGCGACAGTTAGTCTTTGGTGGAACATATATAAATCGGTAAGTTCTCTCAGCGAAGGAAAAATGTTTTGGCTACAGGTGAACACTTCGGAGTAGCATATGAAGATCGGTATGAACTCTCAACGATAGATGTGAGTCTTGCCGACTTTCATTTGGTGCTCGGTAGATATGAAAACTTCAGTGTAACCTTAGTGATTCACTATGACCTTCTGGCGAAAGCGATAAGTTAGGATGATTGCTTAGTGACTCGGTGAAACTCTTGTAACTCGATAGAACATCCTGGTGACTACGATATGAGTTCAATGTGGCACTGGCAAGACACCGTTAGTGTCTCACCGAGATGCCAATGCAATACGAATTTTGTTGACCGAGTATGACTTCTGATGTGGCATCACATGGACGAATCAGAAGAGTCGAATTGGAACTGTTGGGAGTCTGTTCGTTGCGACGGTTCTGTGAGGCAGCTCGACAATCAGGGAATGCCAGGGATATAGTTGGAAATTGAAGATGATTTGATGTTGGATAGTAGTTCGATCAACAGTGAAGTGTGAAGAATTCAAACTATATCAGTGAAGGATTAAAAATTTGTAAAGGTTGTAACCTGAAAGTTTTCTATTCAAAGAATGTACTTGATGAATGCTGTTGTTTAATGACACGAGAAAGATAAGTCTGGAATTCTATGTAACTTTGATTACTGTAATACAAAGTGATTTCTCTTGGTGTGGTGGGTTTTTCTCTCGTAAGGGTTTTCCCACGTATATCTAGTGTTCATGTGTGTTTGTTTAAATACTCTATTTCTGTAATCTATCTCATAGTCCATCTCAATTTGACTGTAATTGAAAAATTAAAGGTACTTCTGCATTCTTTCCTGAGGTATTGACGTTAGGAAAAAAAATTTCCGCATCTAGTTTTCCTTACATTAAGTTATCCATTTTGGGAATTAGGAGTGTTAAATGATTTTTTTTGAAAAAGAATTTTTTTAAAAGTTTAAATTCTTTTAAAAGGAAATTTTAAAGTTTCAAATACTTTTGAAAAGGAATTATTGAAGTTTTCTATTCCTTTTTATTGAAAAAGAAATTTTTAAATGTGTTAAATCCTTTTTGAAAAGCAATTTTGGTTTTAAATTTAAAAATTCAAAAATATGTCCAAAAACGCAATAACTATGGTGGATGGGATATTTTAGGGAAGTTGACTAAATTTGGGGAAGATTTTATGAGAGCAATTCCAATTTCATTTTGGGGATTTTAATTTCAATTTTGAAGAGAAATTGCTGTAAAAAGAAAGAAGGCTTTGTTTTTTGGGGGATTCATTCAATCTTGGATTTAAAAGTAGAGTTTTGGAAGGAAGTTTTTGTTTTGTTTCTAGATTTGGAGAAGCAAGTTGAATATCTTGGAGGAGCTAGAATCAAAAGAAGAATTTAGAACACCATTGGCAACCTTTCAAGCTTTTGGGAAGAACCAGGTTTTATTTCTATAAATTTAGTTTTCATTTTGAAAGGTTTTTACAAATTTTTATTATCTTGTTGAAAGTGTTTAAGCTCTATTTGAATTGCAAGAAAAATCCATGTCAAATCTTGTTTCAAAACTTGGAAAAAAATTCTGTTGAAATCTTGAAAACAAATAGACTCTTGTAGAAAATGGAAAAGGAAAAACAAATAAAAATTCAAACAATAGAAAAAAGAAAGAGGAAACAAAAGAAAAGCATTTAAATTTTTGTATTTGAATTTGGGGATACCCAAAAATTGAACTATGAAACCAGGCTTATATATTATTTTGCTATAGTTTAATTTGTTGAAAGCTTGTCTAATTTGACTGTATTATGTCTACATTTTGTGAAAATGTTTCCTTTTAAAAAAAAAAAATCCTATTAAAATTTACATTCTGGATATTACCAGAACAGGGGAGATTTAAAAAGAGATTTTAAAAAAAATTTTTGGTGTGGGGGAGGAGGCCCACACTATAGGAGGCGACTATGAAGGCTGCCCACAGGGAGCTTTTGTATAACTCCCAGGGATTGTCCTGCTTTGGAAAGGCGGAGCCCTTTTTAATATATTTTTTTCTTAATTATAAAATTTCATTTTTTTTTTATATATATATAATATATATATTATATATAATGTTTAATTATTATATATATATAATATATATTATATACATATATATTTATATTATGTTTTTTTAATTATTTATTTAATATATACATTATATATATTATTATATATAACATATGTATATTATATATATAATATGTATATTCATATTTTAAATGATTGGGAATGTAATTTGATTTTAAGAATATTATATTTTTTTAAATAATATTTGTGTACTTAAAAATGTATATATATAATTGTAGATACATTGAGTATACGATTATATAGGAATGTTTAATATATACTTATATTTAAATACATTGATCCTAAGATGGTTACTTTAGTATATAATTAATCGAAATAAAATTGATTTTATAATCAAATATTTTTATTTAAAAATAAATAAATTGATTTTGATTATTATGGATAATCGAGGAAAATGGAATTAAATGGTTAGTTTTAAATTCCGTAATGTTGTTAATGTAATCTTATTTACTTTTGAGTATTTGCAATAATGTTAATTATTTTTATGGTTATGTACAATATGCCATTGTTTTGCTTGGATTTAGGAAATCCTAAAATAGGGTATTAAATTGTCAAATTGTCTTTTCACTATGTGATTTTTTTCTCATTCTCGTTATTTGGGCAAAATGGGCTAATCGAGTTAGTAAGTCTTCCAGATGGGGTTTTTTTAAATTATTGGGGTTGTCATTTTATGCTAGTCAACCTCTGTATTGTCTTGGGTAGTGTGTATAGATGTATCATGTTGTTTTATCCGGTTTTCACGAACGGGGATGGTTTGTGCCTCCTTTGGAAGGAGTGGATTAAGTATTTTTTTTCCTCCAGTGTTTGGAGTGAGTTTCCATTATTTGTTGCCTCCTTAGATTAGAGTGGTTGTCTTATCTAGTTTACCCATTGAATTGTGGTTTTGGATTGTATGTGTTGTCGATAGGAGAGTGGCTCTTTGTGGGGGTCCGGCACACAAAGGGGCGCCAGGGTAACTCACTTAGGGTTTAAGTAAGTGATAAATTAAAAAGAATTAATGAAAAAAATTTAGACTAAATAAGATAATGAATGTCTCTCTCATGACTCATATGCTTTTAAGGTTTGAGATGAGACAAGAAGCACAGTTTGAATGAGGGTCTGGCGGCTAGTAGAGGCAAGCCAGGGTAACCCAAGATGGGGGTCCGGTAGCCTAGGAAGGTTGAGCCAGGGTAACTCATAGCAAATGATGTGTGACACTCTCTCTATATCAACTAGAAGTTAGTTTGTTGTACTGTGTAGATGATCATTGTTCACTAGAAGCATTGTAACCATTGTGTTAAGTGATATTGTACTTGTATCTAATTTAGTTCAGTTATGTTTTAGTCTGTGTCTAGAGGTAGATGGTCTTGTATAGGAATTCCTTGTTACTATCTCCTAGCACGGGGGGTGAGCCTTCGGGTATCACATGGTTGGATGGAACATGCACCTTAATCCATTGGGTCATCTTCTTGTTCGTGTGGATGAGATTTCCAGTTGGAGAGCTCGTGGTGTAGCACCCCTCCATTTTTCTCTTTTGATCAAACAATGGTCTTCTATGTATGCTTTATTTCTGTTAGCACTTTGACTATGGTACTTGGTTCTATTTGATCGTAACTGTTAAGTGATGCGTATGTGATATTTTGATGTGATGGAATTTTACTCTGATGTTATCATTATGACATGTTTTGAATTAGTGTAGCAGTTAATTAATTAAAAATGCCTTATGCTTTTATTATATTGTTGATGTGAGACTCGTCAGTTAAAAAGTCTATATTGGTGAAGGGGATGGGATTGTATCACTTGCTTGCGAGTGCCCTACGATTTTGAGATTTCCTCTTCACGGTGTGTTTTATTATATATATATATGCATGTTCGATATACTCTTTGTTCGCAGGTTGACAGGTATAGGACATCGACTCCACCTAATTTCACAGGTTTGAGCATGTCCATTGACCAACGATAATCGCTTGGGAGATAGTAGCTAGGTTTTCCATACCAAGTCGTCACCCTAGTCATAGTGTGTCATCGGGTTGTCGTCGAGTTAGTTGTTTTGATATGGTTCATTCCTCCTTGGTTATTTATTTAATTTCATATTATAAAGGTTATTAAATGGCGGGTGTAGTTAAAATTATGATTAAATATATCTAGTTGCAATGTTGAAATGTTATTTATTTTATTGATTAATTTGATTTAATTAATAAAATTAGATTTAGTTTCTTGATTAATTAGGTTAATGGTGATAAATTAAATAAAGTAGTTGTTTTGGCATTATGGGATATTAAGATTTAAATTAAAATAAAAATAGAAATCATATTGGATATTTAGAGTTAAATTAAAATAAAAATGAAAATGTGTTTTAAATTTCACTTTTTTGAAAATTATAGATAAAATAATTTCTTTACAAAATTTTGAATTCTTTTTGTAAAAAGAAATTTTTAAATGCATGAAAATTCTATTTGGGAATTGAAATTTGTTTTTTAATTTTTAAAATAGAAATATCTCCAAAAATTGCAATAAATTTAGTGGGTGGGATATTTTTAGGGGTTTGACCAAATTTGGGGAAACCCTATGTGAAGAAATGAAATTTCATTTTGAATTTCAATTTTTTAAAATTGTGGAGACACAAAAAAGAAAGAAAGAAAGGAATTGGATTTGTTCTTGAAATTTTGAAGAAGCAAAAGGGAATTTCTGGTTGAGCTGGAATCAGAACAGGAATTGGAAGCACCATTTGAGTTCTTCAAGCTTGGGAGAAAAAACCAGGTTCCCTCTTTGATTTTTGTTTTTTCATTTTGAAATGAGTTACAAATCTTTGTTTTGTTGTTTGGAAATCTTTAAAATGCTATTTAAATTCAATTAAAACCCATGTGAAATTTGTTCAAAACATGCAAACCTTATTGAAATTTTGGGAAAGGAAATCAAAACAAGAATCCCACAATGGAAAAATTGAAGGAAAACCAAAAGAAAATTTCCTTGTTAAACTGATAACTTAAAAACTGGACTTGGGTTGTCAAATTTATTTTTTTTGTTCCAAAATTATTTTGTGCAAATGCATAGTTTGGCTAGAAATGAAAATCTTGGTATATATTTATAAATATACCTGTATATATATATTTATATATATACATACAAATATATTTATAAATATATTGTGCTTTTAATTTCTTTCTGGGAAGATTTTGGGTTTCAAAATTGCACGAAAAATTTCTTCCTATAATAGGGTATGCCCTGTTCTATTTTCATTTTGAAAGTTATATATGAAAATATATATTAAATTTTTTTTATTACTAATAAAAAAAAACTGTGGGGGAGAGGGGGGCCGTAGCCCTGCTCCCATAGTGCCCATGGGAGGCACTGCTCACATAGCGTACCCCATATGGGGGTTGCATGGTAGTTGCCTCTCCCTTTTGGGAGGGGCCCGCAACCCATGCGTGGGCCTTTTGGTTTATGTTTAAAAATTTGTTTTTTATTATTTTTTTTTAATATTATAAATATATATTATAATATATATACATATTATATATATAATATATATATATTATAAGTATATATATATAATATTTTAATATTTAAATAATATATATTTTTTATATAATTAATTATTTATATATATAACTTATATATATATTATGTATATACATAGTGTGCATTTATGCATATATATATATAATGTATATATGCATTATGTATTTTTAAATAATTTAATTATTTGTTGAGTTTAAATTGGTTTATTTAAATGAGAATTATATATTTATATATATATATATATACATTAAGTATATACTTTTATGTATATATATTTGTATCCAAGTATAGTTAAAATTAAGTGGATTATTTATATTCGTAGTAGAAATAAACATTGTTCTATTTTAATCAAATGTGTTTATTTACTAAGTTGTTTAGATTATTGAGTATGATTGAGAAACTTAGATTTAAAATTATTGTTTTTTTTTAATTCCCCAACGTCGTGAAATGAATCTTATGTAGTTTTGGATAAATGAAAGTAATGCAAATTGAGATGACTAGATTTAGGAAATCCTAACCATAGTTTATTTAAATTGCCTGAAGTTCTTTCTAGTGATGTTTTGTTCATTCTCGATGTTGTGCAATTGAGTAAATTTTCTGAAGTCTTCCAGATAGGGTTTCGTTTATTGGTATGGGTTGTCATTATGATAGTCAACCTTTGGTTTCCTTGGGTAGTGTGTCTAATCATATCCATTTTTTTAACATGGTTATCTTGAATGGGAAGTGTGGGCTTTATGCCATGTATAGGGAGTCATTCTCCTTAGGTTTCACTTGTGTACCCTTGGGCGTGGAGTTATTCCACGTGTTGTCTTAGAGGAGTGGCTTGCAATGAGGGCCGACACACAAAGTGGTGTCAGGGAAAATCTTTGCAAGTTAGTTAATTTAGTGATAAAATAATAAACTTTTAGAGGCTTAGGTTGCATCAAACACTTAACAAGATTAATTTTTCCTTGCTCATGGAAACAAGGGCTTGTATAGACTTGGGATGAGACGAGAAGGCTATAATGGCAAGATTGTTGTCTCATCTCTATGAGAGGCAACTGATTCAACATTGGTTTTCATGAGGGACCGGGAGTCGTTAGAGGTTACCAGGATATCCCAAGATGGGGGCCGAAACCTAGGAAGACTTACCAGGATATCCCATGTGACATTGTGATGACACTTCTCCTAAGTCAATAGTTTGTTTGTATCAGTGATGTAATTGATTATTCAACTCTTGAAGCATTGTAACTTTTGAGTTATGTGATGTTGTACTTGGATTTAATTCAGTTCAGTTTTGTGTAGCCTATGTCTAGAGGTAGATGGTCTTACCTAGGAATCCTTGTTACTATCTCCTAGCACGGGGGGTAAGCCTTCGGTTATCACATAGTTGGGTGGAATGTGTACCTTAATCCGTTGGGTCATCTTCTTGTTCGTGTGGATGAGGTTTCTAGTTGGAGAGCTCGTGGGATACTATACCTTCATGCTTTAATTCTTTCCTATTATTATTGTAATTTATTACCCCTCTTCGTATCGAGGTGGAAGATGTAATTTGTAACCATGTATATTGGAATTACCTCATTCGGGGAATGAGTGTTGTAATCATATTGTAAAGATTATTATTGGGTACATATGGTATTTCTTATGCCTTGCCGTAATTTTATCATGTATGGAATGGATGTGTAATTAATTTGTTAAATAATTAAATGTAATGGTTTTAATTCATGTTTCTTGTTTGGATTTAAGTAAACTCGGTCTTGTAACCTTAGGGGTTGTTGGCAATGTGTAGTGAACTTTCATGCTTTTGGTACTTAAAAAAAAAAATTATTGTGTTTGTGTTGTGTAATGGCCCACCACGCAACCCTAGGGAAGTTGCAATTTACTACACAAACGAACTATTTTTTTTTTGTTTAAGAACAATTCACATGCAAGTTCACTAACCATTGCCAACCAATCCCCCAAGGTTACGGGACTGAGTTACTTAAACCCAAAGAAGGAACATGAATTATAACCATAACATTTAATTACTTAACAATTAAGTTCACATATATTCCATACATAATAATTTGCATCAAAGAATATGAGATACCCCTTGATTCCAATAATATAATTTACAACATGATTACAACACTCATTCCCCAAATGAGATAAATCCCAAATCATGATTACATATTACAAAATCCACCTCGATAACAAATGAGGGGTAATAAAATACAAGATCAACTAAATGAATTAAGCATGGAAGAAACTGGATCCCACAAGCTCTCCAACTAGAAATCTCGTCCACATGAACAAGAAGAAAACCCAATGGATTAAGGTCCACGTTCCACCCAACCATGTGATACCTGAAGGCTCACCCCCCATGCTAGGAGATAGTAACAAGGAATCCTACACAAGACCATCTACCACTAGACACAAGCTAAAACATAATTGAACTAAAACAAATACAACCACAATATTACTTAATGCAAAGGTTACAATGCTTCCAGAGAACAAGGATCATTTACGCAATACAACAACTAACTTCTGGTTGACATAGAGAGAGTGTCACATGACATTTGCTATGAGTTACCCTGGCTCAACTATCTTAGGCAATTGAACCCCCATCTTGGGTTATCCTGGCTCAACTCTACCAGCTGTCGGACCCTCATACCAACGACACTTCTCGTCTCATCTCAAACCTTAAAAGCGAATGAGTTATGAGAGAGGCATTAATTATCTTAATCAGTCTGAGAGTTTTTCATTAAATTATTTTAAGTTTTCACTTACTTAAACCCTAAGTGAGTTACCTTGGCACCGCTTTGTGTGTCAGACCCCCACAAAGAGCCACTCTCCTATCAACAACACACACAGTATAAACCACAATAAGTAACTAGATAAGACGACCTCTCCAATCCAAGGAGGTAACAAATAAAGGGAACCCACTCCAAACACTGGAGGAAACAAAGCACATAATCCACTCCTTCTAAAGGAGGCCCAAACCACAAAAACCACTCCTAATCCAAGGAGGCACTTACCACCCCCGTTCGTGAAAATCGGGTGAGACAACAAGATACAACTCTACGCAATTCCCAAGGCAATTCACAAATCGAACCACTACATGAAACATCCCAACCTAGAGAACTTCTCTGGAAGATTTACTAGACAAAAAACCCCATTTTCCCAACATTGAGAATGAACAAAAACCTCATTTAAAAAGCATTTTCGGCAACTCTATAAACTAATGTTAGGGTTTCCTAAACCCAACCCAAGCACTGGTATAGTACATGAAATCAATTAAACAATTAACATTATTCATTCACACTCAAAGTAATCATATCACATTGACAACTTAAAGGAGTTTAAACCAATAATTTAATTTCACTTACCCAATTACATATATTAATAAAAATCAACTCGTATTGACAATATTAAGGAATTTAAATCTAATCATTTAATTCCATTTATTCCACCATACATAATAATTAAAAACAATCTTTTTAAATGAAATCATTTATTATAATGCTAATTTCATTTCAACTATGCAAAAGAAATAATCATTTTAAAATTCCTATTTTAAATATTTAAATATGTCTCAAAAAAATATTATTATAATAATCCAATTTAAACTCCATTGAATAATTCATTTTAAAAATACATAAAGTATATATATACATTGTATATATATATATATATATATATATATAAATAAATAATTATAAAAACAAAAATTATTTAAATATTAAAATTATATATATATAATATATTATTATTATATAATATATACATATATAATATTAAATTAATAATAAATAATTAAAAAAAAAATCAAATTCCAATTTTTATTTTTAAAAAAAGTAAAGTACTTTTGTTGGGGCACAGCCCCTCCCATATGGGAGAGGTTGGCTGCCCACGCAGCCTCCCCCATATGGGGGGTGTTGTGTGGGCAGCGCTTCCCAATGGGGGTTGTTGTGGGAGCAGTGCCTCCTAATGGGTGTCGTGGGGGGGTGCAGGGCTACGGCCCTCCCCTCCACAAACAATTTTAATATAAAATTTTATAATATATATATATATATATATATATATATATATATATATATATATATATATATATATATATATATATATATATATATATATATATATTTGTTTTTTTTCTCAAATAAAAGACTGTCAAACACATAAGTAAAACAAGGCATACCCTGTTACAGGAAGAAATTTCTTGTGTAAAAATTTATTTAAAAAAAAAAAAAACCCAAATTTTTTTCCAAAACAACAAAATGAAATATATATTTATAATTTATATTTGAACAAGATTTTCATTTCATTTTTCATTTCCAGTCATATTGTGCAAATGAATAACAGAGTTTTTGCAAACAAAATTAGTAAAATGATAATACAACCAATGGTTTAAATTTCAGTTTGATATGAAGATTTTATTGGTTTTCCTTCAATTTTTCCCATTGTTTGATTGTTGTTTTGGTTTTCTTTCCTAAATCCAACAACAATTTGCAAGTTTTGAAATTATTTCTCATGGATTTTGTGAGGCCCACCCCTATGCTACATCTAACGTACTTGGATTATTTTTAGTTTGGTTATTGTCTATGCATATTGATACCATTGATGACATAATATTTAAAGGTTTAATTCCATATGATGATTTGATTTTGATTAAGCCACATGTTTAGTAGTCTAACTATGGTGATTGATCTAATTTTATGTTGATAATTGATTTTGTTTACTTTGAATCTAAAAACTTAATGATGAATGAATGAAACAAGTCATGTGCACCAATCATGTTTCAATTAGATGAGTATGAAAATTAAGGCTAATGAAAATGGGATAAGATAGGTGGCTAATGATTTTTTCAATTATGTTATGAGATCTTTATGCTATGCGAAATATGAAAATTGTGTGAATGCAATTGTGATTCAAATTGTTTGATTATTATATGAATATGATTTACTTTGATGGATTAACATGTGAATCAAGTGTGCAGGTACATTTTCCATGGCCAATGGAAATTGGAGGCAACCCTTGGGAACCCTGAGTAATTTAACCAGTGAAACCGAGCTAGAGTCCACATGGAGGGACTATAGTTCCATTATGTTATGTATTTTATTCATGATGTTATTTATGAATGTTTGTAAATTGATTTTGATTGCCATGTCAATCCATCTAGGCGATGAGTTGTCCATCCAAGTGGACAAACTCGGATTTGAACTTTTAGGCACTTTTTGGGGATCGAAAAGTAATATTTTTTAAGTGTTTTTATGGGTTTGAGGTCCCTAGGGCAGGTACCTATGGGTTAGGTGCCTTTTTAGCTCAAAATCATGGGCCAGTCTCAAGATTGGGTAGTCTTTTTGAGGTCTTAAAGAGGTTTGACGAAAATAAGGTTTGGGAAGTGGGATGGGGACTAGTCTTTTTCCATCCCCACTTCTCCAAGTTGCCTTGAAAGACTCCCAACTCCTCACACATGGGTGAGTGTGCCTGGGAGAGTGGATGGAAGGTTGAAAAATGTCATCTCCCTATTCAAAGGAATTGAAACTTGAGTTCCTATTAAGAAAACTCAAAACAAGGGTTATGGGATTTTTTTTGCATTCTTGATTTTGGTTGAATTTTGGAGGTTGAGGAGTTTGAAGAAAAAAGCTTGGAAGAAGAGGATTTGTGTGGATCCTCAATCCATCCTTCCCTAAGCTTGGTTTTGAGGTAGATTAACCACTCTTTCTATTTCTCTATGTTTTTATTTGAAATATTACATGTGTATGTAAAAATATGCTTGGTATTTTATCTCTTGTGTTTTGATTATATGGTTATTTCAAAATGCTTTTGGTGCTTGATTTCTTGTGTTGTTGAATGTTGTTTATGTGATGGGAAAAAGGTTGTATAGGGATATGCTCACCCAAAATTTGGGAAGAGCATCCCTTGTTGGGGATGGTATGGAGTAGGAACCTCCATGGGCAAAGTTTAATCCCTCCTTAAGAGGAGAGGCTCAAAAAAGGGTATGAGTACCCATATATAATTGTGAAATGGTATAAATGGTTTTGGTGGTATGGGTTTTGGAGAAAGAGAAGATATTAAAGAAGGGTGTCATGTGAAATGATGGGAGTATGATATTGACTTGTTCTTGTTGCTATTATTATAAGTCCCCATATGGAGTGTGTAGTCAACCCTCGATTCCCCACTTTGGATTCTTGATAGAATCCTAAAGTTATGTGAAAATCGCTTGGGTGGGTGTGAAAATAATATTGTGTGTATCATGTGTGTGTAAATATTGTTCTGTTAAGCGTTGTTTGTGCCTGGTTCCCTCGGTTGCCTCCTAGCTCGGGGGTGGTTGGTTTTCCAACCAAAGGTTGGGAGGTGAGCATCCCATTCGCCTCTAGAGAAAATTTTATGTATATTTTGTAGGTTGGAGCTAAGCATGAAAGTTGCAAATTGGGAGGAGATAAAAATATCTCAGAATAGCTATGCTTCTTGTGGATAATGTTGGTGTTAATATGCCAAAAAGTAGTCTACCATTTTTGACTAAATATTATAGTCTTGAAAATTTGTAAACCATATTGGTTGGGTGTGGGTTGTTATATGGATTTAAAGCAAGGAAAGGAAAGATAAATTCTTTTGAAATTATGTATATTGTTGATTACCTAGCCTTAATGTTGTATACAAAAAAGATTATCTATTTTATCCATGAGAAAATATATTTATTTCTTTCTACTTTTGCATATGCAAGGGAGAGATGAATATGTTTTTAGAAGGTTGACAAAGCAATGTAATATTTTGTTTTCTTTTAACCTTCATATACATGTTTTCTTTAACTATTAAGGGAAATATGATTGCTTCAGCTTAAAGTTTTCGTTTCTCTTTAAAAAAAATGACAACAGGAAAAAGGTTTTATTTCTGCACTATTTTTATTCCATCTTTCATTACCATAAATATTAAAGGTTTTATAATAGTATCCTATATCATAAAATTTTACATAGAAGGATAAATGAAGAGATAAACTAATTTTATAAATTTCAGGGAGGAATAGATAGAACTGACATTTATATATATATATTAAATATATATTCCTTTCTTTCAAAATGAGTATACAGTAATTTGTGATAATATATCGACCTTCTTATATTTTTGTTGTCCTCATGACTTTCGTAGATGAATGTATTTGCTCTACATTAATGTAGTGAGTTCGTCAACTAAACTCCCTTGATATATTACTCAATGCAGGGATTTAGAAAACTCCTCACGATACATATAAGCAATACAGGTGTTAGATTAGTAAATGTGTGATCTAGGTTTATGACCAACAAAGTGTCAAATCTTATTAAAACTGTTGCTTGGTTATATATAGACTCATAGTTTACCAGACCCTTTGTTGCACTGTTATCATGGAAAACCATAAAGTTGCATGGGACTATTGATATAAGTAACTCTTAGCCTAACAACAATACAACATATTGTCTGTAGTTGCATGCATTATGTCTATGATTAGAACTATTTTTAGCATGTATAGAAAAGGTCGTGGGCCATGCTCACTAAGATTATTGCATAGACGATAGCACGAATGTCACTAACACTATGGCAGTGTCTAGAGTTAGAAAAAGATAGCAAGTATTATTGAACAACAAGTTTTACTCGAATCTGGGAGGGTGATGAAATGCATCTCTTCACAAATATGGGAACTTGGTCTGCTCTGGAGGATATATCACACTGGGCTTGAAGTCCTTGACGGTCTGGTATCCTTCCTCGAGGCAGCCCATTAGATTACCCCTTCCTCTGGTGGTTCTGAGTGTCTTCGTTGTCGTCATGCCTTGCCAAGGTTTTCATACATACGTTTGTATCTATATGCTATGATTGAAATTAGTAAAATATCCTATTTGAGCAAATAGAATGAAAATGTCAGTGTTATATAGAAAAAATGAAGCTTTAAAAAACAATGCAGACTGGATACCCTCTGACTTAGGTTCGCATGGCTGGCACCAAGTTTCATCTTATTGTTCCAACTAATTCTTTATTCTCAACCAAGTCCTATGATAAATGATCAATCTTGACTCACTTTTCTGGTCCTTCATTTTTCTTGAGAACTTATAGCAAAATCAATCTGTAGGGAAATGGGAAGAATTTTGTGGTTATAGTATTCTCCTAGAAGGTCTTGAGAGTAGTGTTTTCTTGTAGGGAGATCCTGGCCATCAGGGGAATTGAGAGCAGTGTTTTCTTGGAGGGAGATCCTGGCCATCACGGGAATAGATAGCGTAGAAAACTTAACCCCTGCATCCCCTCCCAAAGTTGGGCGTCAATGCCTCATTGAATCGAGCGCTAAGATTTAGCATATTTCATTTCATGAATAGTTTGGCACACCTATGGTAGACCCTCAAACCTTTCCAAATGAAGGTACTCTACTGTTAGACTTTTGCTTTATGATCTATATTTGACCTACTATCCGCTCGTGGTTCTGAGTTACTTTTAAAACAATTCTTTTTGACTGGAAAATAGTGAAAGTTAATCTTTAAGTATCTAGTTTCTGGAAAATCTCATAGGTTGCACCTGTCATTATCGTGCCATATTATTTACTGCTAGGTGAAGTACCTTCTTGGGATCTATAAAAAGAGATTTAATAAAATAGTATGTGGAGCATAAATTGTTTGCAGAGTTGGGCATTTGGGAAAATGTATACACCTGCAATAGAGCCTTGCAAATGTCACAAATGTCAGCAAACAAAATAAGTTCAACTTTCTTCAGGTTAGTCGCCTAACATCTAAAATGAACGCATTGTGAGTGTTTACTTGAGTGGGAAGAGTGTCTACCACTACTGCCCCATCTCATCACTATGACAACATATATGCATTCCTCTCAGTCGTTCCCATGCCATCGCTCTTACTGTATATGTGCATTCTCTTGGTCAACAAGCTACCACTTAAAGCATGATAAATTTTTTAGTAAAAATTTCCTCGTTGCCTTGTGGCCATTGGATGCCATATGTGTTAGATCAACGATGGAATGGTCACGCATGCTTGTTCCAAATGCTTAATAATTCTATTATTATTATTATTATTAAGTCAGAATGGAAGTCGGTGCTCTTTGTTTTTATTCGAATATAATATTACCCCCACGAAGATCACGGTATGAAACTTGTTAAAGAAAATGTAATAGGCATTAAAGCAAACTCAGATAAGGCATTTGCATGGTCTAGGATTTAAAATGCAAAAGAAAAAGAAGTTACTACCCTCCCTCATTCATTTCCCACATCATTGAAAAATAGAGCATGGCAATGTTTAATTTTATTTAATTTTATATTCTTATCTAAGTAAAATGGTTGTAGTGCCCTCTGTTTGCTGTTGTCATTGATGTCAAGTAAGTTGTTGCTGGTAATGTCATTATGATTTGGTGATTTTATTATTTAATTTGATTTTAAGTTTATGAGATAACACTAATAATATGCTTGGATTTGATTAATAAACGTTAATTTAATGATCTTTGGAAGTTAGTTATTTAAAGTAATCGGATTAGATGAGGAAAGATAATTATCATTTAATGATTAAATTCAATTAATAAATTTTAAAATGAGAAAATATTAGAGATGATGAAATATTAAAATTGTACTTAAGTTTAAATAAATTAAGGTGAAAATATTTATTTAAGTAAATATATTCTTTTGTAACTAAAAGAAAGATTAAATTATTAAATATTTATTAAATATTTAATAGTTGATCTATTTGGTTTATATATTAAAGAGTCAATTATAAAATAATGAATAGGGGTAGTGGCTGGATTTCAATCATAACTAATGGAAGTGTAACGTCTGCTGGTGGGAGTTTAAAAGACACCATCAAAGAAATTATAATAAGTGATAGAAGTCGAATGATTCCCAGAGGGGAGTGGAAAAGACACCATGAAACAAATTATAAACAAGAATTGTTTTGGAGGATAAAAAAAAAAAAAGGACGGCAACCAGGGATACCAGATTGAGAAGATCTCGTATAGACAAGAACCCGGTTCGTGAGGACCGCAGAAGAAGACACGGAAAATTGAAAAAAAAACGGCAAGGTATGCCGCTTTATATTCTCCATAGCAAACAAAGTGTCCATGCGAGTTTCTGTATATTCAACATTGGTAAAAAAAAAAAAGGACGGCAACCAGGGATACCAGATTGAGAAGATCTCGTACAGACAAGAACCCGGTTCATGAGGACCGCAGAAGAAGACACGAGAAAATTGAAAAAAAAATGTGCAAGGTATGCTCTACTTTATATTCTCCATAGCAAACAAAGTGTCCATGCGAGTTTCTGTATATTCAACATTGTTGCAATGTCTTATATGTACTTTTGGGGAAAAAGATTAGAACGGATATAATATAATTTGTGATTGAATGACTGATTATGGGTTTTTTCTTTATGTTTATGTAACCTGGCTCAGCAAATATTTTGTTCTCTCTAGTTCTCTCCTGCATTTTGTTTTACTCCCAATGTTCTTCTAGATCATTGACCTTAGCTTTATTTCTCTTCTCTTGTAAATTTGTGCATTTAGCAACCAAGTTCCATAGCTCACCGAATAAAAAAATGGAGGATTGAACTTTCGCCTTATAATTGCTCCATGTCCTTATTATGTTGCATCTCTTTTTCTCTCCTTCGTATCATTTCGGGCTACCTTTTGGTTTCCAATCTGGATTTTCTTTACACCAATAAATGAGATCGATTGTAGAAGCTTTCCTAAACTAGCTGCTCCTAAGGGAATCGGCTTAAGAGTTTTCATATTAGTATGCTCCATTATTTGTATGGCCTCTTGCAGTTGATCGTGGTGAAGTAGAATTTCCAGACTTCAAACTCGCTGCCAAATAGAAATGCGCCTGGTTCAAAAAGGAAAAATTGTACATTAATTCCCCTTCTCTTAAGTCACGTATTTGTACCTCACATTTCTCTTTCCCTTTAGTCTTGCGTATAACATTTGAGATTTGATAATAATGCAAGTAGATGGCGATAATTCCAAATTCCAATATTCACTTTCTAATATACTTGGCAACCTGTCACTGTCACACCATTTAGAGTGGAGGCATTGTGCAGAATTAAATAGTCTCCCTGAAACCACTGGTGACCCATCACAGCTGCAACTTTTAGACTTAGTAAATTAAATAATTTCTCTAATTTTACTGTCAACCTATCTCAGCCGCACTTGAACATAAGAGGAAGTTTTAAAGGTTTAAATAATCTCTCAGTTTTCATTGTCAACCTGTTCAGCTGCGCGCTTGAACATAATAGGAAAGTTCAAGGGTTTAAATAACCTACTTGATTCTTCTGACAATCTATCGCAGTTGCAGCACTTGAAAATAAAATATTGTCAAATACAAACATTTTAAGCAGTCTATGCACGATATCTATCCTCCTGCATTGAAAACTTCGTATGTCAATAGTTTATGTGCTAGATAACTACTGTGGTTATGCTAGTTAAGAATAGGGAGATCTCATGTGAGAGGGTTGGTTGAAATAAGAGCCTTTTTCCTGTCATTTGATTTGTACTTGGTCCCTTGTGATTATGTTTCCATTTGTTCATTGTTTTCTGCATCCAACTTCTCTGACAAATGTATTGATTGAGTCTTTTGCATATCGATAGGGAATAGAATAGTAATAAGATTTCTTTTATTGACTATGTGTAATCAAAGTGGTGGAGGTAGGAGGTGGTACGTTTTCATTTTGTATATTCACGAATCTCTTGTAGTATAATCCATAATTTAATTATGCACGTATATATATATATATATAAATATATACCAATATTATCACTTGTATAAATATATTGAGGCAGATTACGTGCTGGAACCTGGAAGTAAAATGATATAGCTAGGGTATGGAATTAAAAGATCATGTTAGGATTTAGTCTTGTATTTAAATGTCACATACCATAATATTAATTTAAGGTTTATTTCGCATTGGAAATTAGCAATATTCATATATCTAAATAGTTATTGGAAATAGATTAGTATCAAATACCAAATTATGTTGGTACCAGTGGCTTAAACTTAATTCCTCCTAAGGTCGTTGCCTTATTACAATTTTATATCCATTTCTATTAAAGTTATTGTTATTATTACCAATCCAACACTCTATCCTTGCTCCTTCTATCTGAGGAAATTTTTTTAGCTATAATTGTGTGTCAAGTCTTGATGTGAGTAAAGTGGTAGTTGGTTAATTTGTTTCGTGTTATAATGAATTGGAAATATATTGGATGGTATGGATCAGTTGTGAGAAATTTAAATTAGAACATAAAGGAGTTGAATCAACTATAGTTGGGTAAGAGAAGAGTTTATTAAATTGGGTTGAAATATTAATTATATTCATGGTTATGATCTATAGTTCTTTAATTTTTCCTTAATGGATGTGTTAAGAGACTGTTAATGAAGATTTAAGTGTCCCTTATGATATTGATAGGTTGTTTAACTTAAATGAATTCATTTTATTGACAAATAAATTCTTTAGTTATTTTAGATTACTCCTTATTGAGCGAATGAATAAAACGTATTTGATTGTTGTTTTTTCTTTATGTTTTATTCATTAAGTACATTCATGTGTTTAAAGGTTAGTCTGATGTTTCATTTTGATGTGTCCATCCTTTCTGAGTTGCTTGGTTTCGAAGGTGATTTTATTCATCAAGATCATTTTGATGTTTTATCTTGACGTGACTTTCACTTGAGTTAATATTAGTTTGACGAAATTTTTTTTTTACTCTGTAAACTTGTGTTGGAATTTATTGGAAACTCATTTTTGTTTTGTCTTACCCTTGTTTGTGAATTCTTGAGTAGGGTATTTTCTTTTTAATTGAAAGTGCGAATTGATAATTGTTGTCATTGTCATGTTGTTGTCCTTCTGAAGGTGATTTACGTACCACTATAAGGGGGTTCTTGTGAGGAGAAAATTGAGGTCTCCCGTGGAATGCCTAATCGGTGGCTTTTGGATGATGAGTGATTTTTGTTGAATAAAAGGTTGATTTTCTTCTATGATTCCTTTTGAGGTGACGCCATTGTTGATATATGGATTCCATTTGTGTTTTAGAGTTGATTGATTTGTGGATGGGGTTTGATGAAACCTTCTTTGTGTGGCTTTACGGAGATAATCTCATATTTGAGGGAAATTTTATCCTTGTGTTGGAATTATTGGGGAAAAACTTGTGTTGCTTCATTTTACCCTTGTTTGTGGGTTTTTCATTCATTTTGGCTTCCAGAGGCTTGAGATGATTGTTAGTTGATGTTCTCTTTTTATGTGCCCTTGATGTGGCAAGTGTTTTGGTTTCATGATTTTGAAAGGGTTGTATGGGAATTGATGAGACTTTGATTTTGTGTTTATAGCGAGAAGGGTAATGCCTCGCATGTTTCTCTATTGTGATCTAATATTCTAGTTATGTTGTACAACCCTTGGTTTTGGTGTGATGTTGTTGGGTCTCTAGGGAGAGTGGCTCCTCATGGGGGCCGGCGCCCCGCTTAATGGGAAGGGCACAGGATAACCCACGAGTGAGTTAGTAAACAAGTGAAAACCTAATAATTAACTTAGGAGGGTTGGGTAGTAATATCATTATAAGATTTAAAAAAAAATGGATGCCTCGTCTTCATTAGTGCTTCTGAAAACTAATGGAAGGCTAAGAAGGCCACGGTTGGCAAGGTCGTGACCTCGTCCTCACAAGAGGTTTACAGCTCTGCATGAGTCACCCTATGGACCGGCGCCTCCAGTTGGGAGGAAGGGCACAGGACAGCCATAGATGGGACCAACACCTCTAGTTGGGAGGAAGAGCACAGGACAGCCCATGTAGGCTATGCGATGACACTCTCCCCTGGTTACCCAGGTATTTTACTTTCTTGTGTTCCTCTGGAAGTATGTTATGGAAGTTGGTTTAAATTGTTGTTGAATGGATTTGTATTGATTTATGGAACATTGCCTTGATACATCTTTGGTGTACTTTGTGGTCTTGTATGATCTCATTGATATTTGACTTATGACCTTGTACTCTTTTTGGTACTGTGATATGATGTTATTGTATTGTTTAATTGCAAATTGGAATTGTATTATGTTTTTTAATTCAGGTTGATTTGGGAGTGTTTCATGATCATCCTTTGGTTACTTGATCATTGGTTATTGCTTTGATTTATGTGATGTGATTTATGACTTTAAGTTATTATGTTGACTCTTGGATGTTGTTGATTATGTCATTGTAATCCTTGAGTTTTATGATACTTTTGTATGTTGTTGAGTCTTGTGGTTCCTTGTTTGGATGTTCTTGGTTGAGGTCTCTTCTTGTCAGCTCCTTAGCATAGGGGGTGGGTCTTCAGACTCACATGGTCGGGTGGAACGTGCTAAGCACCCCATTGGGTCCCCAGTCGAGGATTGAGAGGTGTGGTTTGGTGCTATTGTGGCGACTCCAGAGTTGTATTTGTCTTGGAGCCAGTTATGATACTTTGTATTCATCTGTCTATTTGTATCATGCTATCTTGTGTATGGTTTCCATTTATGTTTGGAAACACTGTTGTATCATTGTACCTCTAGAACATTGTATTGTAATGTAACGTTAAACCTATGTGGCTAATGGCAGTTGTTATTCAATATGTTAAGTTAATCATGCATATGATGTATTCATGTACACAGATGGTTTCTTATCAATAAATTTTCATGTATGTGTTACATTTGTTAATACTTAATTTGTTATGGATTATATTTTTGGATTTTATTCTTTATTACTGTTGTATGGATTTAAGTTCGTAATGACTCCTCGTGTACCCCAAGGGATGTTTGTGTTAGTGAATCTACTTAAATGAAATTCATGTTATGACTTAATGTGTTTTTCATGTATGCTATGTTTACTTTAAAAAAATAATAATAATTTGTGTAGTGATTATTGTTTAAATGTCCTTTGGGGTTCGCACGACGGGGCGCTACAACATTTGTATCAGAGCATAGGTTCATACACTGGGCACTATGTGTGCTCACTATGTAACCATGCGCTTAGACCCGTGAGTCTTGAGTTTCACTTTTCTTTTGTCATTGTTGTGAACCTGAGTTTCTTCTGTTAACCGGTGTTGGGTCGATGGTGCAGGAAACTGATGGAAAGGATAGGAACCTCGGTGTAGTGCGCAATGCACCGATATCCTTCCTGTCGGGGATGCTCTATGGACCCTTGAGTTTTAGTGTGATGTGTTTCTTGGGGATGTGTTTTATGTGTGTGAATATGTCAAGTGTGTATGGAATTTGTGATTTTGTTGTCCTTGAATGATGAATTATGTTTTCTTGAATCCGTGAAGGTGTAAAGTTTTACCCTTTTTATTGAAATTGATGTGAGATTTGGTGTTGAATAATGGTTAAAGTGGAGTTCTTGTGTGAAAATTATGAGTTTTAACAAAGATATGAGGTTTTGTGGATAATTATTCTATGATTTTTAGTAGAATATAGTATCTTGAGGTTAAGATGCAACTTGAATTATTGGTACTAATGTGAAATGTTCTATCGTAGCTTTTAATTTACAGGAAGTTGGCTTCAGAAAGCATAGTGAAAAAGGTAATGTAATTATAGATACTTATAATGTCAAGTGGTAATTCATTTTGATATAGTAAATGAATTAGATTTACGGTTAGCATTCTTATGTGAATATTGCCTAACTAATAAGAAGCAAACTATTTGTGAGTTACTAGAATTGTTCTGACTATTATGTGTGGTTTGGTGGGAGGGATAGTGTGGTATCACTCGCTTGCGAGTGCCCTACTATGCTGGGAGTTCCTCTCACAATGTATATGTGATATATATGTATTGTGCACAACATTTGTTTGCATGCATGATTGCAGGAATTAAGTCTCGATTCCACCTGCATTGTCAGGACAGGGCGAGCATTATATATACACCCAATGGGTTTGATGTTGAACATAGGAGCTGACAAGAAACTTTTCCCAACCTAGTTCGTCATCTGTCCTAGTGTTTAAGAATTTTTTTTTTTTTGGATCTGATTGCAACCCCGTCACCACTTTTGTTTTGGTATCATTTCTTTATTTATCATGTGTTTAATTTTCATTGCTTTCTTCACGACATTTAATCGATGATTTGATTTATAGTGATTGTTGATATTGTTGCTAGTTGATGTGTTATCGTGTTTATGCTTGAGATCGACTTCCGGGAGTAAGTCGATGTCTAAGGGGGGGAGGATGTAGTGCCCTCTGTTTGCTGTTGTCGTTGATGTCAAGTAAGTTGTTGCTGGTAATGTCATGATGATGTGGTGATTTTATTATTTAATTTGATTTTAAGGTTATGAGAGAACACTAATAATATGCTTGGATTTGATTAATAAACGTTAATTTAATTATCTTTGGAAGTTAGTTATTTAAAGTAATCAGATTAGATGAGGAAAGATAATTATCATTTAATGATTAAATTCAATTAATAAATTTTAAAATGAGAAAATATTAGAGATGATGAAATATTAAAATTGTACTTAAGTTTAAATAAATTAAGGTGAAAATATTTATTAAAATAAATATATTCTTTTGTAACTAAAAGAAAGATTAAATTATTAAATATTTATTAAATATTTAATAGTTGATCTATTTGGTTTATATATTAAAGAGTCAATTATAAAATAATGAATAGGGGTAGTGGCTGGCTTTCAATCATAACTAATGGAAGTGCAACGGTTTGCTGGTGGGAGTGTAAAAGACACCATCAAAGAAATTATAATAAGTGATAGAAGTAAAATGATTCCCGGAGGGGAGTGGAAAAGACACCATGAAACAAATTATAAACAAGAATTGTTTTGGAGGATAAAAAAAAAGGACGGCAACCAGGGATACCAGATTGAGAAGATCTCGTATAGACAAGAACCCAGTTCGTGAGGACTGCAGAAGAAGACACTGGAAAATTGAAAAAAAAACGTGCAAGGTATGCTCTGCTTTATATTCTCCATAGCAAACAAAGTGTCCATGCGAGTTTCTGTATATTCAACATTGGTAAAAAAAAAAAAGGACGGAAACCAGGGATAACAGATTCAGGAGATCTAGTACAGACAAGAACCCGGTTCGTGAGGACCGCAGAAGAAGACACAGGAAAATTGAAAAAAAAATGTGCAAGGTATGCTCTGCTTTATATTCTCCATAGCAAACAAAGTGTCCATGCGAGTTTCTGTATATTCAACATTGTTGCAATGTCTTATATGTACTTTTGGGGAAAAAGATTAGAACGGATCTAATATAATTTGTGATTGAATGACTGATGATGGGTTTTTTCTTTATGTTTATGTAACCTGGCTCAGCAAATATTTTGTTCTCTCTAGTTCTCTCCTACATTTTGTTTTACTCCCAATGTTCTTCTAGATCATCGACCTTAGCTTTATTTCTCTTCTCTTGTAAATTCGTGCATTTAGCAACCAAGTTCCATAGCTCACCGAATAAAATAATAGAGGATTAAACTTTCGCCTTATAATTGCTCCATGTCCTTATTATGTTGCATCTCTTTTTCTCTCCTTCATATCATTTCAGGCTACCTTTTGGTTTCCAATCTGGATTTTCTTTACACCAATAAATGATATCGATTGTAGAAGCTTTCCTAAACTAGCTGCTCCTCAGGGAATCGGCTTAAGAGTTTTCATATTAGTATGCTTGGTTATTTGTATGGCCCCTTGCAGTTGATCGTGGTGAAGTAGAATTTCCAAACTTCAAACTTGAGCACGTCTCTGGAAACTCGCTGCCAAACAGAAATGTGCCTGGTTCAAAAAGGAAAAATTGCCATGGCGGATCATGGTATGCCAAATGTGCCCTTAAGTGGCAAAAATTCAAAAAACGTGTTAGGCAACTTGACGAAATATTTGAATAAGTTATCTATATTATTTCAAAAATATGTAAGAATAGAATTTGTAGAAAATTGAATGTAGTTTCTAAATACTAGGTTTATTTAAAAAATAAATAAAATATATTTGGTGAAAATTGGAAATTTCAATGCAGAGTAATTTAAATTTTAGGGAAAAAATAAGAAGTAGGTGTCCATTAACCAATCCCTAACCATAATAAAATGATAATATTTTTTGTAAGATTTTATATATAAGTAGAGGACTCATGTCCGGATGTGATGCATATTTTTTATAATTTTTTTTCCAAGTAAATAATTAAATTTTATTACAACTTTTAGAAAATATAAAAAAACTGCCTTATCCTGACCAACTTAACTTGGTCAAAAATTCATGAAATTCTAATTTTTCTTTTTAACTGGATAGTATGTAAAGCATAGAATGTGACGACATTTTGGATTCAAAAAATATGATACCGCTTGAAAGTTATAGATGTTTTTCAATCACCCTATCGATAAGGACTTTAGTCGTAATTCTAATAGAAAATAATAATTATTTATTAAATTCAAATTAAAATCATAATTTATATTTTTGGAAAGTGAGAATCTCCTCTAAAAACCCTTTTGTTTCATTAATTTTGGGGGTGAAAAAAAGTCTAGCCACATACCCTACAAATATTGCCACTTTTTGGTGATACCATGATCCCTACATATACCCGCAGACATTAATTCCCCTTCTCTTAAGTCACGTATTTGCACCTCACATTTCTCTTTCCCTTTAGTCTTGCGTATAACATTTGAGATTTGATAATAATGCAAGTAGATGGCGATAATTCCAAATTCCAGTATTCACTTCCTAATATACTTGGCAACCTGTCACTGTCACGCCATTTAGAGTGGAGGCATTGTGAAGAATTAAATAGTCTCCCTGAAACCACTGGTGACCCATCAAAGCTGCAACTTTTAGACTTAGTAAATTAAATAATTTCTCTTATTTTACTGTCAACCTGTCTCAGCCGCACTTGAACATAAGAGGAAGTTTTAAAGGTTTAAATAATCTCTCAGTTTTCATTGTCAACCTGTTCAGCCACGCACTTGAACATAATAAGAAAGTTCAAGGGTTTAAATAACCTGCTTGATTCTTCTGACAATCTATCTCAGTTGCAGCACTTGAAAATAAAATATTGTCAAATACAAACATTTTAAGCAGTCTATGCGTGATATCTATCCTCCTGCATTGAAAACTTCGTATGTCAATAGTTTATGTGCTAGATAACTACTGTGGTTATGCTAGTTAAGAATAGGGAGATCTCGTGTGAGAGGGTTGGTTGAAATAAGAGCCTTTTTCCTGTCATTTGATTTGTACTTGGTCACTTGTGATTATGTTTCCATTCGTTCATTGTTTTCTGCATCCAACTTCTCTGACAAATGTATTGATTGAGTCTTTTGCATATCGATAGGGAATCAAATAGTAATAAGACTTCTTTTATTGACTATGTGTAATCAAAGCAGTGGAGGTAGGAGGTGGTACATTTTCATTTTGTATATTCACGAATCTCTTGTAGTATAATGCGTAATTTAATTGTGCGTGTATATATATATAAATATATTGAGGCAGATTAGGTGCTGGAACCTGGAAGCAAAATGATATAGCTAGGGTATGGAATTAAAAGATCATGTTAGGATTTAGTTTTGTATTTAAATGTCACATACCATAATATTAATTTAAGGTTTATTTCGCATTGGAAATTAGTAATATTCATATATCTAAATAGTTATTGGAAATAGATTAGTATCAAATACCAAATTATGTTGGTACCAATGGCTTAAACTTAATTCCTCCTAAGGTCGCTGCCTTATTACAATTTTATATCCATTTCTATTAAAGTTATTGTTATTATTACCAATCCAACACTCTATCCTTGCTCCTTCTATCTGAGGAAATTTTTTTAGCTATAATTGTGTGTCAAGTCTTGATGTGAGTAAAGTGGTAGTTGGTTAATTTGTTTCGTGTTATAATGAATTGGAAATATATTAGATGGTATGGATTAGTTGTCAGAAATTTAAATTAGAACATAAAGGAGTTGAATCAACTATAGTTGGGTAAGAGAAGAGTTTATTAAATTTGGTTGAAATATTAATTATATTCATGGTTATGATCTATAGTTCTTTAATTTTTCCTTAATGGATGTGTTAAGAGACTGTTAATGAAGATTTAAGTGTCCCTTATGATATTGATAGGTTGTTTAACTTAAATGAATTCATTTTATTGACAAATAAATTCTTTAGTTATTTTAGATTACTCCTTATTGAGCGAATGAATAAAATGTATTTGATTGTTGTTTTTTCTTTATGTTTTATTCATTAAGTACATTCATGTGTTTAAAGGTTAGTATGATGTTTCATTTTGATGTGTCCATCCTTTCTGAGTTGCTTGGTTTTGGAGGTGATTTTATTCATCAAGATCATTTTGATGTTTTATCTTGACGTGACTTTCACTTGAGTTAATCTTAGTTTGACGGATTTTTTTTTTACTCTGTAAACTTGTGTTGGAATTTATTGGAAACTCAATTTTGTTTTGTCTTACCCTCGTTTGTGAATTCTTGAGTAAGGTATTTTCTTTTTAATTGAAAGTGTGAATTGATAATTGTTGTCGTTGTCATGTTGCTGTCCTTCTAAAGGTGATTTACGTACCACTATAATGGGGTTCTTGTGAGGAGAAAATTGAGGTCTCCCGTGGACTGCCTAATCGGTGGCTTTTGGATGATGAGTGATTTTTGTTGAATAAAAGGTTGATTTTCTTCTATGATTCCTTTTGAGGTGACGCCATTGTTGATATATGGATTGCATTTGTGTTTTAGAGTTGATTGATTTGTGGATGGGGTTTGATGAAACCTTCTTTGTGTGGCTTTTCAGAGATAATCTCATATTTGAGGGAAATTTTATCCTTGTGTTGTAATTATTGGGGAAAAACTTGTGTTGATTCATTTTACCCTTGTTTGTGGGTTTTTCATTCTTTTTGGCTTCTAGAGGCTTGAGATGATTGTTAGTTGATGTTCTCTTTTTATGTGCCCTTGATTTGGCAAGTGTTTTGGTTTCATGATTTTGAAAGGGTTGTACGGGAATTGATGAGACTTTGATTTTGTGTTTATAGCGAGAAGGGTAATGCCTCGCATGTTTCTCTATTGTGATCTAATGTTTTGGTTATGTTGTACAACCCTTGGTTTTGGTGTGATGTTGTTGGGTCTCTAGGGAGAGTGGCTCCTCATGGGGGCCGGCGCCCTGCTTAATGGGAAGGGCACAGGATAACCCATGAGTGAGTTAGTAAACAAGTGAAAACCTAATAATTAACTTAGGAGGGTTGGATAGTAAAATCATTATAAGATTAAAAAAAAAATGGATGCCTCATCTTCATTAGTGCTTCTGCAAACTAATGGAAGGCTGAGAAGGCCGTGGTTGGCAAGGTCTTGACCTCGTCCTCATGAGAGGTTTACGGCTCCACATGAGTCACCCTATGGACCGGCACCTCCAGTTGGGAGGAAGGGCACAAGATAGCCATAGATGGGACTGGCACCTCCAGTTGGGAGGAAGAGCACAGGATAGCCCATGTAGGCTATGCGATGACACTCTCCCCTAGTTACCCAGGTATTTTACTTTATTGTGTTCCTCTGGAAGTATGTTATGGAAGTTGGTTTAAATTGTTGTTGAATGGATTTGTATTGATTTATGGAACATTACCTTGATACATCTTTGGTGTACTTTGTGGTTTTGTATGATCTCATTGATATTTGACTTATGACCTTGTACTCTTTTTGGTACTATGATATGATGTTATTGTATTGTTTAATTGCAAATTGGAATTGTATTATATTTTTTAATTCAAGTTGATTTGGAAGTGTTTCATGATCATCCTTTGGTTACTTGATCATTGGTTATTGCTTTGATTTATGTGATGGGATTTATGACTTTAAGTTATTATGTTGACTCTTGGATGTTGTTGATTATGTCATTGTAATCCTTGAGTTTTATGATGCTTTTGTATGTTGTTGAGTCTTGTGGTTCCTTGTTTGGATGTTCTTGGTTGAGGTCTCTTCTTGTCAGCTCCTTAGCACGGGGGGTGGTTCTTCGGACTCACATGGTCGGGTGGAACGTGCTAAGCACCCCATTGGGTCCCCAGTCGAGGATCGAGAGGTGTGGTTTGGTGCTGATGTGGCGACTCCAGAGTTGTATTTGTCTTGGAGCTAGTTATGATACTTTGTATTCATCTGTCTATTTGTATCATGCTATCTTGTGTATGGTTTCCATTTATGTTTGGAAACACTGTTGTATCATTGTACCTCTAGAACATTGTATTGTAATGTAACGTTAAACCTATGTGGCTAATGGCAGTTGTTATTCAATATGTTAAGTTAATCATGCATATGATGTATTCATGTACACAGATGGTTTCTTATCAATAAATTTTCATGTATGTGTTACATTTGTTAATACTTAATTTGTTATGGATTATATTTTTGGATTTTATTCTTTATTACTGTTGTATGGATTTAAGTTCGTAATGACTCCTCGTGTACCCCAAGGGATGTTTGTGTTAGTGAATCTACTTAAATGAAATTCATGTTATGACTTAATGTGTTTTTCATGTATGTTATGTTTACTTTAAAAAAAAAAAAAAAAAATTTGTGCAGTGATTATTGTTTAAATGTCCTTTGGGGTTCGCACGACGGGGCGTTACAATGGTCCTCCTCGTGGAAGAAAAGAAAAAGTGGGAGGTAGGCTAATTTTAAAGAAAATATGGCTCTCTAATTTGTTCCTTAATATATATACAAAATTATAAAGACAATCTTATAGGTTGAAAACAAAAGAAGAGAATATACCCCTCTCTAGATAAAGGGCATAATAATTTAAAATAAGAGTATGTTAAAAGGAAAAGATTAATATTTTATTAAGTATTTATACCATTCTTTTTTTTAAAACACAAAAAAAAATTATTTTGCTTATTTTAAGTTTCTTTTAAAATTTATATATATATATATATGAAAAGTTATTTGTGTAATTATTAAATATAATCATTATTATTATAATTTAAATTACTCTTTAAAGTAAATAGAATTTTTTTTTATAAAGATTATATACATGGAACTCAAATAATTGACAAATAAACAAATAGATAAAACAATAATAATTTATGCTATTTTTCGGGTTTGGAGGAACGTTAATATCAACAATCACTTTATTAGGAATATTAAGAGTATTTGTAATAGACTTATAAATGATGATAGTAGTAACAAATAAGAGTAGTACTAATACTAATGTAAGGAGCGAATTCATTATGAGACTTGAATTGGCTATTAGAATTATAGCCCTCATCATAGTTATATAAATATTTCATAATATTAATATTGAGAACAATATTAGTGTAACATTAACTTGGTTTCTTAAAATGATGTTGATAATCATATTAGAATTAGCTTAGGTCTCAATGACGACCTTAACTTGACATGGGAAAATATTAAGAAAACTAGAATACATGGAAATAATATTTTAGTCGTGAATTAAATTTGAAAAGTTACAGGTTGGGGTAACCATGTGTCAACGAAGTTAACATCGATCACATTCATCCTTAGTAGTAAACTTCTAACATTCTTATGTAATATTAATACTAGGATCCTTCTCTTCATCACATGAGGGTGTGCATGAGGGACTGTGCACACCCAACCTTGCTGCCCTATATACCACACTCTCAATAACGTGTCAGTGATGATGTTGCACAAGAAAAAAAAATGCTTGTGTTTTTGCCCATGAGTAAATTATGGGCATTGCATTTTGGTATCAGAGCCTAGGTTCTAACTCTGGGAACTCTGGGCATTGTTTGGGGCTCACAATAGGAAAGGTTGGTGTTGTATGGAGGAGAGTTGTATCTTGCAATTGACAAATAGATTATCGGTAGAAATTCGACCCTTAAACATATAGCAACATTATGGGTAACTTTAAGTGAAATAATTAGGGAGGTGGGATCCTCAGGAGTTTTGAAACCATTATTGCAAGTTAAAGCATTGTGTGCTCATAGTTGGTCACATTTAAGTTGTCAAAACACCCCTTGATATAAACCTAATTGTAGCTTCTCTTACAAACTAGGGAAAAGGGAATCTAATCGTCAAATAGGAAATATACCACCAATTCTTCTTCTTCCCCATGGGTGACTTGATTGAAGTCACGTAGACACTATGTTGTGAAAACTTATGCAATTTATGAAATTCTTATTATCATTTCATTATTTTGACTTTATTTACTTAATCATTTACTTAGTTTCTTATTTATTTGATTGTTTGAAATGGTTAAAGTTATTTGACCTATTGGAGTTCAAAATTGTCCTTTTTCCTCAAGGACTATTTCAATTTGACTTATGGCTTGAATTTTGAAATTGTTTCATGGTGGCCACCATTGAAAGTTTTATTGTCATATTTAAGATTTCATTGATTGGTTTTGATTGGAAATTTTATTGCTTTATTTAAATTCCCTTGTTTTGAGGATTGTATCAACATTGTTGGTTTGGTATTTGCATAAGTAATATGAGTAACTATGAGTCTTTCACACTATTGGCGAAAGTACATATTTGAATCAAATAAGGAAGAATAGTGGGTTGATTTAGAAATGGGTCCATAGCCAATAGTCACACTAGGGCCATAATGGACAAGGGATTCCGAGACCCATTGAAGAAAATATAATACATTTAAAGAAATTTGGGCATCATGTCATATAAGGATTTTCATTATATAAATATTACAAACTTAGATGCTACATGTAACATTACGTGAGACTAGGGTATCTTTAATAATCAAAAGGAAGGACACATGGATAATGGAAGTTCATTTTGAATGGGCTTGGACTGGATCCTCTCTAGTAACCCTAGAATTTAGTCTCAAATAAGAGTTACCTATGTTTAAATAATGAATAAGGTCGATACAATATTTTCACCTTGTAGAGATACTTCTAACTACTTAATTGAACCCTAGGCAATAATGTTAAGGTGTTCTATCTCATTTATGTTAACTATGAAAGATGGTGTCCATGACCACCACTCGATGGAAAAGAAGTAAAGGGGTTTCTGATTTTATTATGACCCCCTAAAAATACATATTTCTTAACCAATAAACCTACTCAAAACTAGTATTGGAGGTGGTGTACTCACTATTTCAACATATGAGTAAGAATATTTTCATGATACTTTTGATTATACCAATTTATTATATAGGATGTGTTTCAACCATGTTTATTTGTAAGTATGTAAAATATGCATGATGTTTAAAACCTTTAAATAGTGAATTTGTAAGTCTAGTATGAAGTCTTACTGTTGTCGCCAAGAGTTTACACCTAATTTAGAAATGTCATTTCTTGGTGTTAGAGATGTGGGAAGCTATGTTAACAAGACGAATGTGGAAATGATCCAAGAAGACAAAGATTGCAGATGTACCCATGATTAGAGTTAAGAAGAGGCCACCAATTGAAGAACCAGAAATTTCTTATACGGAAACCCTAGCTATGGCTATAAAGCGACTGAAGCAAGAAAAGGATAAGAGAAAGCCATCTCATGGGAAAAAACCCCCTAGGTCAACACCTACCTATACAAAGGAAGAAGACATAGTTGTCTTAGATAATGAGGCATAAATGAAATAATGTCACTTTAATACAAGTTGTGGCTAAACTAGGCATTTGAGACTAAACTAGTCCATAATATATGAATTGTTCATGATTTTTCATGAGTACATGCTACTTTGTTTCATAATATTTTTCTATGTATGGAATTTTATTACTCATACAACTATCGCCTTGTGATGCATATGTGTGAGTGGTATTTGATTACATCTTATTCTTATAATTATTACTAAGAGAACTTTGAATATACAAGGATTGTAACATACTAATAATGTGTATGTAAATTAGGTTTGTTTCTTTCAATGAAATAAATTATAATGGTCCATGGTAAATAGACCAAAGACCCATCAAAGCTGGACATAGAGATGACCAAGTTGGACTTTCCTTAGATATAGATTTCGATGAATAATCATTAGTATGATAAAAGTTGGAAAGTACCCATCATTGAGTGGAGTGGCCAATTGTGTTTTCATGTCCTATATGAGTAGGTAGGAAGTTTTAGAACTAAATGGTTAAAATTTGTTAGATATGTGGATATCATGTGAGTATCTCCTTAAGAGGAATAAAATTAATGGAATGATTATATGGATAATATTGAAGTGGGTTCTTCAAGTCATACTTTAAGCAATGCCTCAGTGAAATTCAGATCAATGAAGTAATAGTGGTTGTTAAACTTTGCACCAATCCTCCTTATCATATAATTCTCTCCTAATCTTGTAATGTAGGTAGTACATTCATATTTTACACACATTATTATGAATGAATGTGATCATCAATTATATTTAGTTCAAAATTGGTAACTAATGAAAGGGAAATGTTTGAATTTTGGTATAGTGATTTAAGAGGCTAATGGATTGGCTAGAAAATTCCCTTGTTTCTATAGGAATGGCTAGGAGAACACACCAATTTGGAAGGGCTTCAAGAGGCACACAGCCTCCTACATGCCATCTTAGCCCTCATATTTTAGTGGATGCTCATTAGGGATCTCCATCAGAAAAAAAAAACTCTCAAATTATTCATGTGATACAAGGGATGACTAAAGTTCTTCAAGAGAGGTTACCTCCAAAATTCAAAGCTCATCATGACAAAAAACATCAACCTATTGTAAGATAAAATGGTGGAAAAATTGAGGTAGAAAGGACCCTTGTTTAGCTCTTGGAAATGATACCCATAAGAGGAATATGGATGAAACCCGTAATTTAGGACAACAAGGGACTCATATGTGCTCAAATTTTGAGAACAATGCATGGAATTAATGCAATAGATGAATCATCATCAAAATGAAAGGTTTTTGGCTAAGCAAACCATTAGAAATCTAAACACAAGGATAAGAGACCTTACTCCTATGGTTTATCCTAGGAGATTTCAAATGTAGACATTTTTAGCAAAGGGGACTCAAAGGCCACTTCATAAGAATCACCAACAGTTTCATAGACTCCATTCAAGGTCACAAGGTCTACCAAAACAACAACAGAGGCAAGGTTAGAAAGGAAAATGTTAACAAGGAACACCCAAGGGTCGCTTAAAGGTAGGACAAGAAAATAGTATCCAAATAGATCATAGGTCACATGAGCAAAGTGTGGGTCTAGTAGAAACACAACAAGTTTCTAAGGGACCCCTTGATGTGGATAAACCCAAGTCATCCAAAGCTTATCAGGTGCAGTCAATTAAAGTAAAATTCAACGGTTATTTCTTCTTATGTGGGGTAGTGGGACATAAATCTATAGAATTTCCATGTAGGTAATCTTAAGGATGAAATGTATCAAAACAAAAAGATAATTAGAGGGGGTGACACTTCTTTCCGACCACTTTGAAAACTTCCAGGATGAAATTCATTCCTAGACCCTAGGGAGGATGTGAGGCCCACCCCTATGCTACATCTAATGTACTTGGATTATTTTGAGTTTGGTTATTGTTTATGCCTATTGATACCATTGATGACATAATATTTAAACATTTAATTCCATATGATGATTTGATTCTGATTATGCCACATGTTTAGTAGTCTAACTATGATGATTGATCTAATTTTATGTTGATAATTGATTTTGTTTAATTTGAATCTGAAAACTTAATGATGAATGAATGAAACAAGCCGTGTGAACCAATCATGTTTCAATTAGATGAGTATGAAAATTAAGGATAATGAAAATGGGATAAGATAGGTGGCTAATGATTTTTTCAATTATGTTATGAGATCTTTATGCTATGCAAATTATGAAAATTGTGTGAATGCAATTGTGATTCAAATTGTTTGATTATTATATGAATATGATTTACCTCGATGGATTAACGTGTGAATCAAGTGTGTAGGTACATTTTCCATGGCCAATGGAAATTGGAGGCAACCCTTGGGAACCTTGAGTAATATAATCAGTGAAACCGAGCTAGAGTCCATATGGAGGGACTATAGTTCCATTATGTCATGTATTTTATTCATGATGTTATTTATGAATGTTTGTAAATTGATTTTGATTTCCATGTCAATCCATCTAGGAGATGAGTTGTCCATCCAAGTGGACAAAATCGGATTTGAACTTTTAGGCACTTTTAGGGATTGAAAAGTGATATTTTTTAAGTGTTTTTATGGGTTTGAGGTCCTTAGGGCAGGTACCTATGGGTTAGGTGCATTTTTAGCTCAAAATCATGGGCCAGTCTCAAGATTGGGCAGTCTTTTTGAGGCCTTAAAGAGGTTTGACGAAAATAAGGTTTGGGAAGTGGGATGGGGACTAGTCTTTTTCCATCCCCACTTCTCCAAGTTGCCTTGAAAGGCTTCCAACTCCTCACACATTTGTGAGAACACATGGGTGAGTGTTCCTGGGAGAGTGGATGGAAGGTTGACAAATGTCATCTCCCTATTCAAAGGAATTGAAACTTGAGTTCCTATAAAGAAAACTCAAAACAATGGTTATGGGATCCTTTTTGCATTCTTGATTTTGGTTGAATTTTGGAGGTTGAGAAGTTTGAAGAAAAAATCTTGGAAGAAGAGGAGTTGTGTGCATCCTCAATCTATCCTTCCCTAAGCTTGGTTTTGAGGTAGATTAACCACTCTTTCTATTTCTCTATGTTTTTATTTGAAATATTACATGTGTATGTAAAAATATGCTTGGTATTTTTTCTCTTATGTCTTGATTATATTCTTATTTCAAAATGCTTTCGGTGCTTGATTTCTTGTGTTGTTGAATGTTGTTTATGTGATGGGAAAATGGTTGTATAGGGATAGGCTCACCCAAAATTTGGGAAGAGCATCCCTTGTTGGGTATGGTATGGAGTAGGAACCTCCATGGGGGAATTTTAATCCCTCCTTAAGAGGAGAGGCTCAAAAAAGGGTATGAGTACCCATATATAATTGTGAAATGGTATAAATAGTTTTGGTGGTATGGGTTTTGGAGAAAGAGAAGATATTAAAGAAGGGTGGCATGTGAAATGATGGGAGTATGATATTGACTTGTTGTTGTTGCTATTGTTATAAGTCCCCATATGGAGTGCGTAGTGTACCCTCGATTCCCCACTTTGGATTCTTGATAGAATCCTAAAGTTATGTGAAAATATCTTGGGTGGGTGTGAAAATAATCTTGTGTGTATCATGTGTGTGTAAATATTGTTCTGTTAAGCGTTGTTTGTACTTGGTTCCCTCGATTGCCTCCTAGCTCGGGGGTGGGTGGTTTTCCAACCAAAGGTTGGGAGGTGAGCATCCCATTCGCCTCTAGAGAAAAGTTTATGTGTATTTTGTAGGTTGGAGCTAAGCATGAAAGTTGCAAATTGGGAGGAGATAAAAATATCTCGGAATAGCTATGCTTCTTGTGGATAATGTTGGTGTTAATATGCCAAAAAGTAGTCTACCATTTTTGACAAAATATTATAGTCTTGAAAATTTGTAAACCATATTGGTTGGGTGTGGGTTGTAATATTGATTTAAAGCAAGGAAAGGAAAGAGAAATTCTTGTGAAATTATGTATATTGTTGATTACCTAACCTTAATGTTGTATACAAAAAATCTTATTTGTTTTATCCATGAGAAAATATATTTATTTCTTGTTACTTCTTTGGGCATGTGCGGATCATGGTATGCCAACAGGCCCCTGCATGGGCAAAAATCTCAGGAAAAACTTGTTAGACAACTTATCGTGAAATATTTGAATAAGTTATCTATATTATTTCAAAATATGTAAGAATAGAATTTGTAGAAAAAAAAAATTGAATGTAGTTTCTAAAATACTAGGTTTATTTAAAAAATAAATAAAATCTATTTGGTGAAAATTTGAAATTTCAATGAGTACTTAAATTTTAGGAAAATAAGAAGTAGGTGTCCTGGCCCTGACCACCCTAACCATAATAAAATGATAATATTTTTTGTAAGATTTTATATATAAGTAGAGGGACTGCATGTCTGATGTGATGTATATTTTTTTGTAATTTTTTCCCCAAGCAAATAATTAATTATGAATTTTTTATTACAACTTTTAGAAAAAATAAAAAACCTCGGCTCTGTCTCCACCACCTTTAACTTGGCCTCGCAATTCATGAAATTTAATTTTTCTTTTTAATCCTATAGTATGTAAAGCATACAGAATGTGACGCATGTTTTGATTCAAAAAATATGATACCGCTTTGAAAGTTATAGATGTTTTTCTAATCAACCTATCGGGACGATCCTTTAGTCGAGCATTCTAATAGAAAATGAATAATAATTATTTATTAAATTCAAATTAAATCATAATTTATATTTTGGAAAGCTGAGAATCTCCTCTAAAACCCTTTTCGCTTCATTAATTTTGGTGAAAAAGTCGTCACCACATACCCTACAACATTAAGCACTTTTTGGCATACCACATGATCCCCGCATTACACCCTTTACATATGCAAGGGAGAGATGAGTATGTTTTCATAAGGTTGACAGAGCAATGCAATATTTTGTTTTCTTTTAACCTTCATTTACATGTTTTCTTTAACTATTAAGGGAAATATGATGGCTTCAACTTAAAGTTTTCCTCTCTCTTTCAAACAAATGACAACAGGAAAAAGGTTTTATTTCTGCACTATTTTTATTCCATCTTTTGTTACCATAGAGAGTAAAGGTTTTATAATAGTATCCTAAATCATAAAATTTTACATAGAAGGATAAATGAAGAGATAAATTGATTTTATAAATTTTAGGGAGGAATAGATAGAACTGACATTTATATATATTTAAATATATATTCCTTGCTTTCAAAATGAGTATACAATAATTTGTGATAATATATCGACCTTCTTATATTTTTGTTGTCCTCATGACTTTCGTAGATGAATGTATTTTCTCTACATCAATGTAGTGAGTTCATCAACTAAACTCCCTTGATATATTACTCAATGCAGGGATTTAGAAAACTCCTCATGATACATATAAGTAATACAGGTGTTAGATTAGGAAATGTTTGATCTAGGTTTATGACTAACAAAGTGTCAAATATTATTAAAATTGTTGCTTGGTTATATATAGACTCAGTTTGCCAGACCCTTTGTTGCAGTGTTATCATGGAAAACTATAAAGTTGCATGGGACTATTGATATAAGTAAGTCTTAGCCTGACTATAATATAACATATTGTCTGCAGTTGCATGCATTATGTCTATGCTTAGAACTATTTTAGCATGTATAGAAAAGGTCATCAGCCATGCTTACTAAGATAACTGCATAGACGATAGCACGAATGTCACTAACACTATGGTAGTGTCTGGAGTTAGAAAAAGATAGGAAGTATTATTGAACAACAACTTTTACTCAAATCTGGGAGGGGTGATGAAATGCATCTCTTCACAAATATGGGAACTTGGTCTTCTCTGGAGGATATATCACACTGGGCTTGAAGTCCTTGACGGTCTGGTATCCTTCCTTGAGGCAGCCAATTCGATTTCCCCTTCCTCTGGTGCTTCTGAGTGTCTTAGCTTTCATCGTGCCTTGCCAAGGTTTTCATACATACATTTGTATCTATATGCTATGATTGAAATTTGTAAAATATCCTATTTGAGCAAACAAAAAGCAAATGTCAGTGTTATATAGAAAAAATGAAGCTTTCAAAAAAAAAAATAGAATGGATACCCTCTGACTCAAGTTCGCATGGCCAGCACCAAGTCTCCTCCTATTGTTCCAACTAATTCTTTATTCTCAGCCAAGTCCTGTATTAAATGATCAATCTTGAATCACTTTGCTAGTCCTTGATTTTTCTTGAGAACTTATAGAAAAATCAATCTGTAGGGAAATGGGAAGAATTTTCTGGTTATAGTATTCTCCTAGAAAGTCTTGAGAGCACTGTTTTCTTGGAGGGAGATCCTGGCCTTCATGGGAATTGAGAGTAGTGTTTTCTTAGAGGGATATCCTGGCTGTCATGGGAATAGATAGCGTAGAAAACTTAACCCTTGCATCCCCTCCCAAAGTTGGGTGTTAATGCTTCATTGAATCGAGCGCTAAGATTTAGCATATTTCATTTCATGAATAGTCTGGCGCACCTATGGTAGACCCTCAAACCTATCCAAACAAAGGTACTCTACTATTAGACTTTTGCTTTATAATCTATATTTGACCTACTATCCACTCGTGGTCCTGAGTTACATTTAAAACAATTCTTTTTAACTGGCAAATAGCGAAAGCTAATCTTTAAGTATCTAGTTTCTGGAAAACCTCATAGGTTGCACATGTCATTATCATGCCATATTATTTGCTGCTGGGTGAAGTACCTTCTTGGGATCTATAAAAAGTATTTAATAAAAGAAGAGAATATACCCCTCTCTAGATAAAGGGCATAATAATTTAAAATAAGAGTATGTTAAAAGGAAAAGATTAATATTTGATTAAGTATTTATACCATTCTTTTTTTTAAAACACAAAAAAAATACTCTTTTGCTTATTTTAAGTTTCTTTTAAAAGTTATATATATATATATATATATATGAAAAGTTATGTGTGTAATTATTAAATATAATCATTATTATTATTATTTAAATTAATCTTTAAAGTAAATAGAAAATTTTTGTATAAAGATTATATACATGGAACTCAAATAATTGACAATTAAACACATAGATAAAACAATAATATTTTTTTTTTTTTTGGATTTAAAAGAACATTAATATCAATAATCACCTTATTAGAAATATTAAGAGTATTTGTAATAGACTTAGAAATGATGATAGTGGTAATAAATAAGAGTAGTATTAATACTAATGTCAAGCAGTGAGATGGTTAAGGGAAAACCTCTTATGGGTCTTGAATTGGCAATTAGAATTATAGTCTTCATGTTAGTTATATAAATATTTTATAATGTTAATGTTGAGAACAATATTAGTGTTACATTGACTAGGCTTCAAAAAGAAATGTTGGTAATTATATTAGAAGTAGCTTTTGTCTTAAGCATGACCTTAACTTGACATGGGAAAATAATATGAAAACTAGAATACATCGAAATAATAATTTAGCCATGAACTAAATTAAAAAAAATAAAAAAATTATAGGTTGAGGTAACCATGCGTCAATGGAGTTAACATCGCATCACATTCATCCTTAGTAGTAAACCGGAGCATTCTTGTATGTGTAATATTAATACTAGGATCCTTCTCTTCATCATACATGAGGTGTGCATGAGGGCCCTGTGGCGCGACCCAAAATTTTGTTGCCCTATATACCACACTCCTCAACAACGCCTCGCTGATGATGTTGCACAAGAAAAGAAAAGAAATGCTTGTGTTTTTGCCCATGAGTAAATTATGGGCACATGTGATTTTCATTGAATAAAAAAAATTTGCATTAAGAACTCTTTCAAATGAAACAAGAAACAAAAGAAAGCAAAGAAGAACCTCGGGTATTTCTCCCAAAGCTTGCAAATTTGACAATGGTGATTCTAAATCTTTTCTTCAAATCCAAATCCAACCACAGCAAAACTCTCCACCAAAAATTAAATTTGCAATAACATGAAATAGAAAATGCTCAAATAGAGCTTTCCACAAATTTTGGTCAAACCCCTAAAATATCCCACCCACTAAATTCATTGCAAAATTTGGAGAATATTTCTATTTTTTAAATTTAAAACAATTTTACTTTCTAAATGATATTTCATGCATTTTTCAAAATTTCATTTAAAACAAAAGAATTTCAAAGTTTGCAAAGAATTTATTTTATCCAAAATTTCAAAAGTGAAATTTAAAACACATTTTTATTTTTATTTTAATTTAACTTGAAATATCCAACACGATTTCCATTTTCATTTTAAATTTGAATCTTAATATACAATAATGGCAAAACAACTATTTCATTTAATTTATCACCATTTACCTAGTTAATCAATAAACTAAAAATTATTTTATTAATTAAATCAAATTAATCCATGAAATAAATAACATTTCAACCTTGCAACTAGATATGTTAAATCATCATTTTAACCATACCCACCATTTAATAGCCTTTAAAATATGAAATGAAATAGTTAACCAAGGAGGAAAGAACCAAATCAAAACTGCTAAACCCGATGACCAACTATGACTAGGGTGACGACTTGGCATGGAAAACCTAGCTACTATCTCCCAATCGATTACCGTTGGTCAATGGACATGATCAAACCTGTGAACTAGGTGGAGTCGATGTCATGTACCTATCAACTTGGAAAAAAGAGTACATCGAACATGCATATATATATAATATGAGATCAACACACCATGAAGAGGAAATCTCAGAATCGTAGGGCACTCGCAAGCGAGTGATACAATCCCATCCCCTTCACCAATCCACAATTACTAACTAACGATTCTAACATAAATGATATGATCAACATCATAAAACATTGTTAAATCAAATATCTTCTAAGTTAATCCAAAACATGCCATAAAGATGACATCAGAATAAAATAACATCACACCAAAATATAACATTCACATCGCTTAACAATTGCGATCAAAATTAACCAAGTTCCAAAGTCACAACATAAATAGAACAAAGCATTACAAAGAAAACATTTCTAATCCAAACATCCAAAATGGAGGGGTGTTACATGTTGTTAATTGCAACTTCCCCTAGGGTTGCATGGCAGGGCATTACACGTGGGATCCAGTTTCATTTCATGCTTTATTCATTTCAGTTGAAACTTGTAATTTATTGCCCCTCATTTGTTATCGAGGTGGAAGATGTAATTTATAACCATGCTTATTGGATTTACCTAATTCGGAGAATGAGTGTTGTAATCTTATTGTTAAATGATTATTGATATTTAAAGTCATGTGGTATCTCTTATGCTTTCTTGTAATATATCATGTATGGAATGTATGTGTTTCTCAAATTGTTAAATAATTAAATTCTATGGTTCAATTAATGTTTCTTGTTTGGGTTTTAAAGTAATCTCAGTCTCGTAACCTTAGAGGTTGTTGCAATGGGTAGTGATATTACATGTTAATTGTACTTAATAAAAAAAATTTAGTACATTTGTGTAGTTTATTTCAACTTCTTCTAGGGTTGCGTGGTGGGGCATTACATTTAGCCATGAACATCTTAATATCTATCATATTTGGGAATTATTTTAGAACAACATATTTATAAGAAATACTATCATAGTTTTAAGAAAGATATTTACCCATTTCCACATTTTTAGTGCCAAGATTCCATGTTCTAAGTGCAGTAATGCATGCTAGGGTGTGTAAAAGATGATCCTTAATAGAAGGTGTCTAATTGTCCCATGAGCCATCAAAAAGTTGATTGTCCATAATCCATGAAAGGTATTGTGGAAATTGTGGTAATTGGGAGTTTTCTAAAGAAGGGACCATGGCTACCCAAGCTGTATCATAAGCATAAATAGATGCATGTGTGCTCTTAATTTTTGAGAATCAACTTCTTATCCTTCCAATGTCCTCATCTATGTGCATAAAAGTAGAGGCATCTTGATTTCTCTTCTTTTGGACAACCTTCCAAAAGATGCATAGTTATTAAATCTATAATAGACATGATGTATTACAAATTCATCATCCATTATAAATTTAAAAAATTAAAATTTTAAAAAATATTAATTATACATCAACTATTTAGTAGATTACTAGATGTCAGCATCATTTTATTTTCTCCTTATTATGAAAGAAAAAAAATGTTTCTAATGGTTAACATAAACACATTTTCTTATCATTGTAATAGGCAAATTTATATTGTGTTTTCAATAATACTAGAAAATAAAAATATAGAAATAAATGGGACTGTTAAATTATAATTTCACCTTGGAAGAATCTTTGCTAGAAAATGAACTTTTTCATTTGAGTTGGGTAATAAAAGATTCTATAAATAAAAGATGTCAAAAAATCAATATCAAACAAATAATCTCAAATGTATGAGTATTGTTAAAAGAAAAACTTGAAATTATAGTGAAAAAAGTTGTAAGGCATGTTCCAAAACAAATCTCAGGTCAAAGAACTTCCAAATCTAGATTGTCCACTAACCCAACATTCCAAATTGTAAATTATGTTTGATCAATTCCTATCTATATCAAATAACTAGCTTGACTTAAAGTTATTAAATAAAGTTTAATATATTAGCATTACTTTTCAAGATTACTACGAAAAATTTGAGCAATGATTCAAATAGTTCATTATCAACCTACAATGGATAATCTTATTGTTTACTACTGAAATAACTAATGATATGAACTATCTATAATTATAAGTAAAATAAGAAAATATTGTAAACTAAATTCAGAATTGAATGCTTGTGACTTTAAGTGTATATTTAAAAATTAAATTGAGATCTTAATAAGAAATATTATGATAAACTAAAATTAAAAATAGATACATGTGAATTTGAATCCACGTCAAAAGATCAAATGAGAAACACCACATTCTAAGTTTAGGACACAACAAAAAACAATGTTGAATAAATTTATGCATATTTAATAGTATGCCTAGGATGAGCTGACTACCTTCATTCCCTACATTCAAATATTTTATCCATAGCTAAAAAATCTACTATAATATTATCCTATTTTTTCCCCTCATACTAATGATAGCTCATAAAGTCTAATATGAAATATAAGTTCAAAAACTTCTATAATCCATTTACATAAATTATAAAAGTGTCATATTTATTATTAATAATTTAAACCTACAGACCAATAAACATACTACTATACCATACATTCATGGCTTTTTTTTTATATATTGAAATAAAGCTAGAAGGAAAAAAAATGATACAAGAATATTAAAAGACAGTCCAAAAATAGGACTATAGATGAAAAATAACCTCAACACAGCTGCAAACAACACAGTCCAACATACAAGCTGCTTTACAGTTACAACAAACCGCTGGAAAAGAACAAATAACCACACCTAAACACTATAATGACAACCAAAAGGAACACCAAGACATAAAACTGGCTGGGTAGAGACAACCAGCACTAAAAGAGTACAAACACATGAGGAATTACACATAAATGCGTTAGGATACAATGTCTCATAGAATCAGCAACAATATTTCTATGAAGTGTAATACCAAAAATTGACTCTTTCCAGCTTAAGGCATGTTCAAACACAGCAGGGAAATGGCTAAACATGATGTTCCACTTCCTTTTAGATCTGAAACAGTCCCAAAAAATATGTTTAATGGTTTCCTTGTGATGGCAAAACGAACAATTGACTGCTTGTATCTTGAAATACTTTAGTCTATCCCTGACAGGCAACTTATGGTGTAGAATTTTCCATGCCACAATTTGAGCATTTGCTTCTGCCTTGGACTTCCAAATTTGTGCACTAAGACCTCGCCATTTTTTTTTGGGAAGCAACAACTCCATTTTTTATTTAATCTTGGTTTCAAATTCATAGGCGGAAGAAGCTTTAAGTAAATCTTCTTCAAAGGGAACCATAAGAATGGATATTGATTAATCCACAACCAGTCCTTGAAGAAATTACAATGTAAGGAAGTGCATATTTTCATCAGCAACTCTACAGGAACTAATGATTCCACAAGGATCATGAAACTCTTAATCCTATTGTTTAAATTAAAGACATTTTTTATATCTGTCCAACTGCTCCAATCATAGGAATCAAAATCCCATATGTCACTAAATTGTCTAATACCTTTTTTGAATAAATAAAGGGTTGGTTTAGGAAAGGAGATAGAAAGAGGCTGTCTGTGATATTGAACTAATTTGTTCCACCAAATAGAGGAGGTTGCAAAGCTAAAACCACGCTGTAGAGAATCCCCTCTCCAATTAATAAACTTGCAAAATTTTTGCCAAGCTTTCCATATAGATTGTAATGGAAAAGAGGCTTTCACATGAACAAATTGAGCCAATAGAATTTTATCCATCCAACCCACATCATGCCACTTGGGACAAGAAGGTGGGTTCAAGACCATACATTCATGGCTTTATTTGAATTAGTTTCTCCATTGAACTATACAAAATAGGGTGAATCATTTGGAAAAGAATCCACCTAAATAAAAAAATTGGTTCAATCACAAATAAAAAGATCATCAAAACGGTCTCCTTAAACACAGTGAGTTGACAAGGCTCAAGAAGAAAATCATGATTTGCAACAAAGTAGCAGGTAGATGGATAACCAGACCAGCCCATTTTAAAACTACCAGATATACAAATTGATAGCATTTCACTTGCAGACTTGGTGGAAACATGAACATGGTGTTTTGCATTTCTGAATCACCATTGAGAAAATTTGGCAAATGGGTATATTGGACATGGAAGGCCAGCAGTTGCAAAGTTTGCAGAATTTGGGATGACAAAAATGTTAAGTGCTCCCATATTTTCTGATGTGAATGAGAATACCATCATATTGGTGTATTTGGTTTCATGTATTCATGTTTAAATGGAGTGGTATTTGTAGAAAACGATAAAGTTTGGTAGAATCTTTGAGTAAATTCACATGGTTTATAATTTGAACAAGATAACAACAAAAATAGAGAGAGTATTTTCCACCCACTGTTTCAAATAGTCTAACTCCTCAGTGTGCACATCAAGAAAGTACTATATACAGGAAATAAACTTGTATTATGGACAGAAGATATGTAATTAGTCACTTTAATGCTTTAAGCTACGTCATCGTAGTTTGTTTACCTTGCTAATTAAATATATGAAAAATTTAGTAAAAGGTCACTTTTAAACACTAGTAGTTGCATGCACAAGCATGTAACGATTAGTCAATAGGGGTCCACCACAAATGGCTATTCAATGGGAAGCAAGGAAGAAACTTGTTTTTGTAATACAATGTGAAGTATAAATATTGAGAAATATTTTCAATTGTTTGAATGAGTCAAAAAAGGGAAAGCATATTAATAATCCAATATGGAATAACGCGAGGGTAGTTTATAGTAGGAGGAAAATATTTTGACTTTGGATTTTACCGAGAATAAGATTTGTCAAGTACATTGTAATGAACAAAGATGTTCAAAAATCAATTTATATATTTTTATGGATAATTAGATGGATAGATCAATTAAAGAAAAGCTACGTGTGCATTAAAAGATATGAATTTGACTTACGTAACTTGAAGATGTTATAAAGCACTTAAATTTGGTGAAATAAATTATTTTATATCTCTACATTTAATTGAAGCATTGCACAACATTTTAAACCCCATGTTATAGTCCACTTCTTTATTGTTATTTGATAGGCAATGCATGGGAGATTAAGAACCATTTGCATAAAACAAAAAATTGATCTTTGCGTTTTCACATCAATTATTTTTAGTTGGAAATTGATTATGGAAATGTAAAATTAAACCATAGGCCGTCTTCATTATTTGCAATGTATCCATTAATTACAATCTCAAGCAATTAATCATTAATAATTTTAATTACAATAATTCTTTTAAAATTATTTTAATTAATAATATTAGGAGAATGATTTATTAATAAAAATTTTCTTAATAAATTACATTTGAAAAATTAAATACAATTTAAATTTTCAAATAATTGGTTTTGTTAATAATAATGATTTCTCTCCAAAATTTAAGCTACGATATAATTTTATATGCATTTTAGTTTAATAGTTGTTAGGCCTAGATGCACATCTATATTTGACATTTTTATCTAGGTTAATCAATCAATTGATTAATTATTATTTAATTATCTTAAGATAAGGCAATGCATGGGAGAATAACAACCATTTGCATAAAACAAAAAATTGATCTTTGATATTTTTGTCTAGGTTAATCAATGAATTGATTGATTATTATTTAATTATCTTAAGATAATTCAATGCATGGGAGATTAAGAACCATTTGCATAGAATAAAAAATTGATCTTTGCATTTCCACATCAATATTTTTTAGTTGGAAATTGATTATGAAAATGTGAAATAAAACCATAGGCCATGTTCATTATTCACAATGTATCCATTAATTGCAATCTCAAGTGATTAAACATCATTAACATTTTTCTTATTAATATGGAATATTTAATAACTTTAGTAAAAATAATTTTTTTTAAATTATTTTAATTAATAATCTTAGGAGAATTATTTTCCAATAATTTTTTTCTTAATAAATTACATTTGAAAAATTAAATACAATTCAAAATTTTAAATAATTAGTTTTGCTACTAATAATGATTTCTCTCCAAAATTTAAGGTATAATATAATTTTATATGTATTTTAGTTTAATAGTTGTTAGGCCTAGATGCACATCTATATTTGATGTTTTTGTCTAGGTTAATCAACCAATTGTGATTATTATTTAATTATCTTAAGATAGATATGGATACTAATACATGGAAAACTTCAAGTTGTGGATTAAATACTATTTATAAAAAGTATGGAAAATTAAAGAATTCTCATTTTTTAAAGAGTTATTAGTGATCCCTTTAATTACTATTATTGAATAAAAAAATTATTCAGTAATATTGAATAAAAAAAAATTCGTTAAAAAAGTTAGTCCATAAGTTTAGGTATGGCATATTTGTTATAATGCTTATGTGGTAGTAGATAATTTATTACTTTCATGTTTTTGATAAAGGAAAAAATAGGTTTTACAGGGACCCAAAACCACAAAGTTTACAACAAAAGATAGAAAAGGACAAAAAAGTCCAACGAATTAAACAAGTTGCAATAAGAGAAAAATTATGCATAAACAGTAGCCAACCAAAAAATCCAAGAAGGACAAACAAAGAGCCAGCCGAAACGCAGACCAAAAAACCAGCAACAACTAATCCAAAGTCTTCAGAACAATCTTAGTCTCGGCCTCCAAATCCTGCATATCCTAGACACCCTTCTTGAAAGTTTGAATCATATGTGGCGTGGGGGGAGCCTTCCTTTTCAGATTAGCCCTAGTTCTCTTTGAAATCCCAATGTCCTCTTCCTAGTTTTTATCTTTCACCTCTTCCAAATTAACAACCAAGGACCCCTGTTGAGCTTTATCCAATTTTTCAGTCATTGCATTGATAATGATAGCATTATGTCTTGCCATTCTATTATTCTATTCAGTAATTATTTTCACAACTTTTTTTAGTTTTTCCAAATCAATTTCTATCCTTTTGTTCTTACCCGCATTGTCCTGGATCTCTTTACTAGTAGTGTTCTCATTACGCTCTTCATCCTTCTTGCATAATGCAGAAACCTTAGTTCCCACTTCTTCCAATTTACTCTGGAGGGCCCAATTTTTTATTTTCAAGTTATTAATTTCATGAAAGACCCATTTTGACATTCTGAAATGGTCCACAACATTACTCCTAGCTATGCCCAGAAAATCAGCAAAAGGTTCCCTATCAAGATTGAGGCAACTTTTAGCAGGGTTAGAGGCTCTAGGGGACCCAGTTCTAACATCTTTGTCCATCAACGGGACAACAAAGGAAGAATTATTTTTTGCGCTAGAGTCCTCAGAATTAGGAGAATCTTCAGAATACAAAACAAGTTTTTTGAAAGGGAAATTCTTTCCAGCGCCTTTGGCTTTGGGAGTAGATCTTCCAGGCTCAGAAGCAGGGCAAACTTTAACAGACTGGGAATTATAGATTTGGGTTTTCTTGCAAGTTTGGACAGAGGGTGGATCTAGGACCGTCCTTACTAGACTCAAATTAGGTTTATTCCCTAAACAACTAGGTTTGGTGTCATCCTCCTCATATGCCAAAGAGGCATCCAGGTTAGCAGGGGCCAACATATTTTGGAAATGTTCAAAAATTAACCTTATTAGACCAGTATGTAATATAGGATATCTTTTAGGGTTTTTCTTGTGGTCTTCCAGACTCTTCTTAAGGAACAAAGTAAATAGTAGGGGAGACAAACCTCGACCTTATAGCGAAAATGATTGAGCAAGGAAAAATGATAGCCGTAGACCCTAGTGAACCGACCATCCAGGGTGATATACTCCATAATGATGCGAAGAACTTTTCTCCATAGAGCTTTAATGGTGTCATCCTCAAAGTAACTATTGGAAACTTTCACAAGTTTCAATTTTTCCTTGTCTTTCTTCAGAAATCTAACCACTGCTTCATCAGAGAAATTCCTGTCCCGAAAAAATTTGTGTCCTTTAGTGGACATACTAGTCACTTCAGCAATGAGATTTTCATCAAGCTTAACTTTCCTGCCAAAAAGGGTTATTTCCCCATTGTCCCAATTCTTCTCAAAAAGCTCTGTAGCTTCCTGATTAGACCCATGGAGTTTTTCTAGAAAAGGGAGTAAACCCCCACTTATAACTTTGTTCCACACTTTAGTGTTTCTTGTGTGCATCTCGAAGTTGTCTGGCTCAACTCTTTTTCTATCTTCTCCCATTTTAGTAAGCATAGTAATGCAGACAAAGATGAAATATTTGTTCGAAATGGTTCTGCCAAACTTGTGAGCCCACAAATCATGTCGAGCAAGCTTACAAGACAATCAAATTAGCTTGGCCCCATGCAATCTAATGATAGTGATGTACTTACCCCGTTCTATCATCATTATTGAGGTGAAGCACATCTTTCCCATGTGACGCATCATAGTTCAATAAGGCTCGGACATTAACACCTAAATCACTGATATTCTCCCATGTGTGTTGTCCATTACTTTTAACCCCTTCATTCACAAAAAAGGTCGCCACAACATTGGCTTCTCTGTGGGTATGGGATATTTTTATATTATCAAACTTAGCTAGGGTCAAAATAGCATCATCAATCCAAGACTTTATGGTCCACAAGGGGGGGGGCTACCTAGAAGACATTCAATAATATTTTTTGAGTCCCCTTCAAGCTAAATGTTTTTAAAATTCAGACTATGAGCCAAATTTATTACATTAAAAGCTCTAACAACCTCAACTAAGTGATTGGTTTGTGAGCCAAGGGGGTAGCAATCACACCTAGAAAATTCCCAAAAGAATCCCTTATAACTCTGCCGCATCCCACTGCCCCAGGATTTCCTTTAGCCACGACATCAAAGTTGGATATGATCCAACCATTAGGCGGAAAAGTCCAGCAGACACCCTCCCTGTCCTTCTTAGCATGTTTAGGAGCACATGAAATATCAAAACTAATTTTCCATTCCTTAGCAATCATAAGATCATAGGAAGAAAAAGCCACTTTCTTGGTGTTACAATCCTTCTAGGGGATTGCATTGAAATTTTCTTTCATTAATCTGATTATTTTATCAAACACTATGACCTTCAAAGATTCCTTGTCTCTGTAAATTCTATTGTTTTGTTATTTCCATAGACCCCAAGCAACATGAGGGAAGGAAAAATCCCATAGCTTCTGAAGTGCTGGGTTGTGAGTAGGGGCTTTCCATTGGATGAAGAAGTCTTCAATTGACGAGGGGAACACCCAAGATAATTGCCCGTAACCGAGAAATCTTTCCCAAATCAAGGCAACAAATGGACAATGAAGAAACAAATGACAAACTGACTCTTCTTCCATCTTGCACTGATAACATCTATTGGGTATTTCAAAACCTCGCTTGCAAATATTATCAACCGTGAGCACTTTGTTTTGAAGTAGGATCTAGAGGAAGATGTTGACTTTAGGAACCAGATATTTGATCCATGCATTTGACCAGAAAGGGGGGGAGTCTTGGCAGAAGATAGCCTGACAAAAGCTGATGAAACAGAGTAGTTGCCTGAGGGGTCATCTTTCCAAACAAGACAGTCTTCCGTCTGATCATGGAAAATTATGATAGCCAACAAGGAGGATTGAACAGGAGTAAGAACCTGACTAACAAGACATAGATCCACCCATTTTCCATTCTTCCAATAATATTTAACATACAAACCAAAGAGAGCTTTACAAATCTCAGCCCACCCACGAAAAGGTTCAATTTTGGCAATGGGCTCCTTGAACAACCATCTATCATCCTAGAATCTTGTTTGGTTTCCACTCCTGACTTGCCAACCCACTCCTAATTCAACCACTTTTCTACTAGCAATCAGGTTATTCCAACAGGTTGAGTCTCTGGGTAGAAGATGGGATTCCATCATGATTATAAGAGATTTGTTATTCTCCAAATATTTGCTTGTCAGGATATCAGTCCATTCCCTTGAGGACAAAAATAGTCTCCAAATTTGTTTAGCAAGAAGAGTCTTGTTAACCATCCTAATTTTTCTAAAACCTAAACCATTGGCCTTTTTAGGTCTACACACCAGATCCCACCCTATTAAAGGAAACCTTTTTCTTTGTTCAACACCCAACCAAAGAAATCTTTTTTCAATATTTCCAATAGCATTCGCAAACTTGGCAGGGATTTTAAAAAGGCTTAAAGCATAAATCGACAGATTCTGAAGAGTAGCTTTGAGGAGCTGTAATTTACTGGCTTGACTTAGTAGAGCTCCTTTCCATCCAACAAGCTTCTTGCTAAACCTCTCAACCAACGAAATCCAAAAGGACTCTTGGGGTTTAAGGCTTAAAGGTAAACCTAGATAGGTGGTAGGTAAAGTTTCCATCCTACAACCTAGGATTCTGACAATTTTATTTTGTCTATGTCCAGGAGTATTAAAGAAGAAGAGAGAGATTTTCATGTTATTTATTGTGATTATTTCTTATTTAGATATTAGTTATGATGGTCATCACTAATGATTTTTTCAAAAAATAAAAATCTTTAATATATGAATACTTTTTATAAGTAGTATTTAGTCCATAATTTTGTGAATAAAAGCATTATTATCCATGCAGTTTATGGGTTAGTAGTAGTATAATAAAATGGTCACAAGTAGAAAGGATTGTAAATTAGTCCATTACAAGGAAATTGAAAGTAAAAAATATTAGATTTTCATTGATTGATTCTAGTAAAAGGATGTTCTATAATTGGTGTATGAACAAAATTAGGACTTACTTAAAACAAAATAATAAATGGATGATCAAATAGAATAAGAAAAAATAGCACTTAGAGAGGAAAGATGTGCATAGTCCAATTGAAGACTAACTTATACCATCTTTGATGGAAAATAAATAAATAAAGCTCGCAAGAAGAAGAATGTGATGACACGACACACATATTTTGCATTTCTAGAATAATTAAATTAAAAGGTATGCCTTGTTTTGTGGGGAAACAATGATTTATTTGACTTAAAAAAAGATATTCTACTCAACCTATTGGAATTAAAAAGGAAGCATTAAAAGTAACTAAGTATATGTGCAAAACCAATAAAGACAATGTGAAACTAAAAATAATTAATGATATTTACAATTGGTTGACTGAATCTATTTATTGATATGCTAGCATTATATAGTTGGGAGTGATGAACATATTTTTTTGGAGCACTCATGCTGAAGTAGATGTATACACAACATGGAATCAAAATAATCACCATCTGGTAAATCTGTAGCATGCACACCAAAGCACTATTGGCCTGCAGAGTATGTAGTCAAAGTGTTATAAAATCCATGGAAAACAAAATAACTTATAATTTCTTAGCAAATTCCAATTTTAAAGCCATGACAAATGCCATGAGTTTTCTAACACTTCCCGACATACTCTGCAGGAAAAAAATAGCTTCTTTTGTTTCTTCATCCCCGCAATTTTAAATGAAATATGTGTTATGAAAATATCCATCTAATGATAAACATATCTGATGACTACAATTATGTAGATTCCCACCTACAAAAGCAACATGCTCATCAGCAAAGAATAGTTTCATGTTTATGAATTACATAGCATGTCATTCACTATGCTCATTGGCATGTGTGTAAGCCTATACCTTTTGCTTGAATCTTGCTTGAGTGTCTGGGCCATGTGACTATCTCCACGAGCATGGCAAGGTGGACCTGTAGGTACCACATGGTTGGGTGGCATTGCAAACCACCGTTAGGGACTAGAGATCTCAACGTGGTGGATCTACTTTGAGTTCGTGCTCCTTCTTTTGCTCTCTCTCGTCTCCTTCTCTTCATGCTTTCTCATTAGTGTAAAGGGTATAAATGTATAATTCAAGGACCTTGAGTCCTAAGGTTGTAATTTTAATATTGTTATTAGACCTTCCTCATGAAGGATGTTGTAATCAAATAATAATGAGAATAGTGGTACGCTTTGATTAGACTAGATTTGGTGACTTGGTGTGGGTGTTGAGCACATGTTTATTATTGTATTTTCCTTTCTAATCATTGCAAGATAGATGCATGATTATAGGAATCTCATTTGGGTTTTAAATTGAATTTACTATCCTTTGATATCCTTCTCTTGTGTGGTGAGCATTTATGCATGTCTAGGAAGGTTTTGCAAGGGATTTGGCTTTATATTTCCTTGATGTTGTAATCTACAAAAGTTTTGATGCATTGCAACTTTCTATTATTGTTTTGTGTTGTTGCTGCAAAAGTTCTACCGCATCGGCATAGAATATTCCTGGTGCATCAGCACAAAAAAAATTCAAAGAACTGGAGTAGAAGGTTTCGAAGTAGGAAGTTTTGTAGTAGAAGGTTCCTAAGCAGAGGGTTCTAGAGTAAGAAGTTCTGAAGTAGGTAGTTCCAGAGTAGGAAGTTCTAGCACATTGGAGCTTTCTGCATGTTGTCTCTGCGATGTTACTATAGAAAGTTCTAGACCTCAGGGTTCTAGAGCAAGATTTATGTAGCTATTTTGTTTGCTCATGTTCATATTTTCTCTAGAGAGTGGATTAGTCCTCTCCTTTTGGTAGTGCATTCGACCATGCTTGGCCATGTTTGTTGTCGATATATCGTATTGGAAACTACTTTTTGTGTAAGTTATTCTGTATTTTTTCAAAAAAAATTATTTGGTCCTCTTTTGGCTCTTACCCTTCGGGGTTGCGTAGCGAGATGTTACACTTTAATTAATGCATTCCTACCCAACCCACTAGTTTTTTTTATTAGGTTTTCACTTGTTTAACCAACTCTTCCATGGGTTATCTAGGTTGCCCCTTTATGCACCAGCCCCCATGAAGAGCCACTCTCCCTAATATCCTCGAAACAAATCTCAAAACACCAAGGGTGTACCAAAACACAAAACACGAAAAATCATGAGTCTGAGTACAAATGTGAGGTACATACCATCTTGCCAAACAGCTATAACAAAAAGGCAACACAACGGATCAAAATAACACCCACATGAGACGAATCCAAAAAAGCAACCAACAACTCATAAAGATCAACCATGGAAATCCACATAAAAATAGGTTTCCCAATTGCCTCTAGAAGTCTATAGAACAACTACCCATAAGCTCCCAATGGTGATTAATTCAACGCTAAGGGTTCCCTCATGCCTAAACACAAAATATCCTGTAGTGGAAATATAATAAAGGGAAAAGAAAACCACCAATATGGAGCCATAATAGAATTTTGTGTCTCACCCACATTCCAAGTGACAATTCTAAATAACATAACCCACAATTGATATGTTTAATTACACATCCACTTAACATTATTTAATCCACTAAAGAGTTTATACAATTCTTCATATATATCAAAATATGCTTACAAACGAATTGCTATTGCTCATTATTTCATAATTTAATCATTCTAATACTAATAAATTTCTTTTCCAAAATAATCATAAATCAATTAATTAAATAAAACTCTACCATTCTAGAAAGTCATAATCTATTTGTAATAAAATGACCCATTTAAATCTTTTTACTCAGCTTCATAGTTTCATCAACTTCACTATCTCTTTTCTAGAATTATATTTATTTTATAATTCTATAAAAGAGGATGTAAAATTAATAAACTACTATTTGTAAGGCAGCCAACCAAACATATTGCAAACAGGAAAATATAATCTAACACATATATATACAAAAATATTTATATAAAATTATAAACCTATATCAAATTTTAGAAAATCATTTGAAAGATACCATTCTCTTTAATTTCACTTATACATTTAAAAGTTAAAATTTCAAGAAATACATTAAAGTCATCATGGTACATTTTATTATTTCACTCATTTGTGGAAACATTAAAAATAATGAAAGTAACTATTTAAACCAATTTTATAACTATCTAAATATATGATTTACCCCAGATAAGTTAATATTTACACTTGTATATATTTCCATATCTATATAAATTATAGGTATATGCAAACTTTATTATTTTACACATTGCTATTATCAACAACATTTACAATGAAAACAATTCGCATATCTATATATATATATATATATATACATTTTATCCATCAAAGAATGACATTCAATATTGAATACTTTTTATAATTATTATATCTCCATATTTTTGGAAATTAAAGTTTTAGTATGCATGTGTTCTTTGGTGAGAGATGGAAATTAGCTATATATCTTATAAATTAAAGAAAAGAAAAATAGTTAAGGTAATAACCTAGCCGCTATTACAGTAAGTAAACACAATTAAAAAGAAACAACAATAGCATAACATCTATTATATACAAGTTTACATTTTAATACAAAGATAATCAAACCCATATCCAACTCAATTAATCCCAACATTGAATTCAATTCAAGGTAAAGGCTCGGCATGCAATAGTTATTTAAAGAAACCCCTTCAAAATTTATATATATATATATATTTCAAAGTAAGAGAAGAACTCGAATGTGGTATATGGTAAAAGAAAACTAAACCCCAATTTATTTATTTTTAATTAATTATTAATATAAATATTTTCTAGATTACTTATCTTTTGTACAACATAATTAATATTTAAAGGGATGCAACTTTTGCACCCGAAGCTAACTCTACCTGCCACCTATCAACCTGCTTTACCGCATCCAGTCTACATCATGTCATGACAAATGAAGAAACAAAGGAATCAGATGCTCTAGAATCAAATAGAATAGAAACTAGGTTACCCCTCAACATACCATAAGCCTCAAAGACTGTACCGTGGTGCTCTGCCTGGCGGTTGTCAACCGCTATGAATACTCGATGCCCACAACCTGCATCTCCTACAGTCGGCTCTGACGCCGCTAGTCCCTGAGAATAACCCAATGCACCCTTATTGGGACACATCCTCGCTATGTGACCCTGTTGGCCACATGCAAAACATCCAGTGCCTCTACCAAAACCCTTGCCTGCAGGTGGTGCGCTAGACTGCTGCGCACTACCCCTAAAAGATGAATGAGAACTCTACATTGGCTGCTCAGAGTTGAAGCATCTCATGAGCCTCCAACTCCTATCCCCCTGCCTCTACTGGAAACCCTTCTGTTTCCCCTAGGAACCCTACTGTTGCTGCTGACCACTCTGAGATGGACCCTGCTGAGCTCTAGAAGGTGCACCTTCTTGAGGCTGACCTCCTCAAGCACTAGTCCTAGCTACTGAACCACTGCCCACCTACACTCCTATATGACCACCTCAGGCCATCGCTAGGTTCTCCTCAATGAGCCTAGCCTTCTTGACTGCCACCTCCATGGTCCTCGGTTTGAAAACCTGCACTCCACCACTAATACGGGTGTTTAAGCCCCTGAGAAAATGCTATGCAAACATACCCTCGTCATCTCCTATGCTCGCATACTATTTGAGCTCGTAGAAACGATGCTCATAAAACTCTACTAACATGGTCATCTGTCGAAGGGTGTGGAACTCATCCCCTCGACGCTACCTCCAATGCTCGGAAAGAAATCTAGCCTGAAACCTCTCCAAGAACAACTCCCAAGAAACTATACCAATGTCCAAATGGAGCTTCTGCTCCTCTAATCTCCACCAAGTGGAGGCAAATCCCCTCAAGTGCATGATAGTGCACCTAGCTCGAGTGTTGCTACCATATGAATGCATAGCAAAACACCTAGTCAAGTCAATGAGCCATGTCTCTGCCTCCAAACCACTGCCTGATCCATCGAAAATGGGTGGTCGTGCTCTAAGCAAGTCCCTCAGATGGGATGCTACCTCTAAATCAGATTGAACTGGTACCTCTCTCTCTCTAACCACCACTGGCTCTACCTCCTGCCTAGGCCCAAGGTGGGCAAGGGTCTCCTCTAACAATTGACACAACTGAGCGTCCTCGATCCTGGGTGGATCCGGATTTTGATTGCCATCTCCCTGAATATTCTAAGAAGCCTGTTGCTCCCCATGGTCAGAAACAAGTGGAACATGTGGCGGTGGGTCTTGTTGTTCCCCAACGTGACCGCCTAAACGGCCATGTCTACGACCCCCGCCTCTTCCACATCTGGGAGGCTTAATCCTACAAAGACACAATAAGGTATTAAGCACAACACATAATTAAAACCCACACAACTAAAAGCTTAATGGGCTCATCATAATCCCAGAGTACCCAGTGTTTAAACCTAGGCTCTGATACCATGTTTAATGCCCCGCCACGCTTAGGAGGAGTGTCATCACAATGTCGCATGGGATATCCTGGCAAGTCTTCCTAGGTCCTGACCCCCATCTCAGGATATCCTGGTAACCTCTAACGACTCCCGGCCCCACATGCAAACCAATGCGGAATCAGTTATCTTTTGAAGCGACAAGATAACGATCTTGCCATTCCAGGCCTTCTCGTCTCATCCCAAGTCTATACAAGCACTTGCGTCCATAAGCGAGGAAAAATTAATCTTTTTAAATGTTGGTACCACCTACACTAATCAATTGGTTTAAGTTTTCACTGAATTAACCAACTTACATTTAGATCTCCTGGCACCACTTTGTGTGTCGGCCCTCTATGTAAGCCACTTCTCTAAGACAACATGTGGAACTATACCACAACCAAAGGTTACTCAAGTGCAACCTAGGGATAATAAATCCCTAATCACGACATGAAGTCAACATAGCCCATTCATGATAACCCAGTACAACACTAGACACAATTACGCACTACCCAAGGCAAACAAGGTCGACCGACATGATAGCAACCCCAAAACATAGTAGACGGTTCTATCTGGAAGACTTACAAAATCTGACTCAAATTCCAACAAGAATGGACGCCCAACGATGAAAAGAGGCTTGCAAATAATATAAGGTAATCTATATTAGGATTTCGTAAATCCAATCATTCATCTCATTATTACACTTAATCACATTAAATAAGCTATGTTCTTGCACAATCACATAAGAGTTTGACTATTCGTTTGATTCTTGTTGAAGCAATACACACAATTTAAATTAAATCAATCTTTCTTTTGATATACAATATTTTCCATAAACAAATTTTCATCTATCCCTTTACAAATATCTTTTCTCTTTTTAAAAAGAATAATTCACATTTAAATATAAATATCTATATATTTTTTAAATATCTATGTAATCAAATATATATACATATATATATACACTCGATATATATATATATATATATATATATATATATATATATATATATATATATAATTACCTATATATTTTAAAATACATATATAATTAATATTTAAATATAAATGATAATCACTTAAGCATGCATTAAAATATAATATAAATATATTATAATACATATATTATATATAAATAATTTTAAATTATTATATAAAACATATATATATATTATATTTTAATTGATAAAATAAAACATTGATTTCCAAATTTCATATTATATATATTAAATATAAAATATATTATATACTTTATATTTAATAAATATAATAAATATAATAAAAAAAATGGATTTTATATTTCATAAAGCACGACCATTAGGGTTCGGTCATGCCCTGCCCTTAACAGGGGACGCAGCCCCCATGAATGGGGGGGCGGCCTATGTAGGTAGCGACGGCGCTGCCTCCACAGGCAACCGTCGCCATCCATGGGGGTGGCAATAGGGGTGGGATCCCCTCCCTTAAACCCTTGCGCCAGTAAACAAATCCGCCATAAAAAATGAAAAAAATAATGACTGGTAAAGACTGGTAAACACAAAATACAGTCATAAAAAAATTGCTTTCCCAGAAATTCAAAAGAAATACAAATTTCAATGTAAATACATATATATTTATATATGTGTATATATATATATATATTTGTAAAATAGGGTATATATATATACACATATATAAATATGTAACCAAAATTAACATAGGGAGGAGTCAAATAACCAGAATTTCTCCATACCCAGATTGGGCAAATGCTCAATCTTGAACCAGAATGTATTGAAATTGAATTTACATGATTTTATCCCAGCCATATAAAGATTTATCAATCCTTGCAAATTTAAATGGAGATTTTTCCAAAGCAAAAAAATTCCACAAACAAGTTTCCCATTTGAATTCTCCATGCTTGTTTCAAATTTTCTGTTGAAAGTTTGATAATGAGATTTGAATTCTTTTGTTCAAGTTTGAATGGAGATTTTATCATGGGTTTTAAATCAGAATTTGAATTCCACAAATAGTTTGAACAATTTCAAAACAAAAAATTTCAAAATAATATTTGCACAATAAGGAAAGCATGGAACCTTGTGTTTTTCTCCAAGCTTTAAAATCCTTCAATGGAGGTTTTCCCTTTTGTTTTCCAATTCAGCTTCACCCAAATCTTCAACCTTTCTTTCCAATTTCTCTTCAAAAATTGATAATTCAAAGTAAAAATGAATTTCCTTATACCATTCCTTCTCCAAATTAGTCAAACCCCTAATTTTGAACTCACCCACCAAAATTGATTGCTAAACTAGATATTTTATTTTTGCAATTTAATAAAACAATTTCCATTTTCCATTGCATTTGCATAATATTTATTTAAAACAAAGTTCTATTTTGCCACAAAATGATAATTACATTTTTATTTTTTTTCTTTTCACAAAATTGAATTTACCCATTTACATAGAAATCATTTTTTTTAATTTTATTTCAAAAAAGAGGAATGCAAGGCAATTTCTATTTTTTTGATTTGTCTCAATATTTAATAATGCTAGCACAAGTAATCTAATTTAATTAATCAATAAATAAATCTAATTTCTGATTAGATTATTTTATTGATTGAATTAAATTAGCTAATTAATTAATAAGCTCTCATCTATTTATTTTGACAATGAAATTAAATAAAACAAACACCATTTTTTTCTTGCAAATTTAAATACGCAAGCAAGGAGAGAAGAGGCAACAAAGAAAATAACTTATCCCAACTAACAAACCGACGACACACTATGGCTAGTGTGATGTCACGACACAAAAAACCTAGCTACTATCTCCCAATCATTTTCCGTTGGACAAGGGACACGCTCAGACCTGTGGAACCAGGTGGAGTCGATGTCATGTACCTGCATCCTGCACACAATACGAGTGTCGAAACATGCACATATATATATATATTAAAACACACCATGAAGAGTAAATCATGGAATCATAGGGTACTCGCATGCGAGTGATGTGATCCCATCCCCTTCACCAATACAATATCGCTAACTGACGTATCTAATCATCACTAATATAATCAAAGCATAAACATCAATAATTCACATACATGCTAATTTAATCCATAATATGAAATAATAATAACATCTGATTAAAGTGCCATCACATCAAAACATAATGTTTACATTGCTTAATAATTAGCGGACAAAAGTAATTCAGTTTATACCCAACATGCTAACAAAGAAAAACATACATAACGAATATTGTTTGATCAAAAGAACAAAATGGAGGGGTGTTACATCCTCCCCCCCTAGGGTTAGGCTTACTCCTGGAAGCCTACAAAAAAATAGGGATAAAGTTCCCTCATCCTAGCTGCATCTTCCCAAGTGGATGATGTATCATCCCTAGGATCCCACTGGATCCTAAACTGATCAATATCTCGCCCTCGAAGAGCGAGCGTTCTGCCCTCCACCACGGCCACGGGCTCCAAAGCCAGCTGCCCATCCTCTACCTGCAATGCATTCCAATCAAGGACATGAGAAATGTCTGGATGGTATGGCCAAAGAATTGATACATGAAATACATCATGCACACGTGAGAGACTAGGCAGTAAAGCAAGATGGTAAGCAACAGGACCAATCTTCTCAAGAATCTCGAAGGGTCCAACAAAGCGAGGCGCCAACTTAGAGCCTTTTCCATAATGGATTGGACTCTTTTATGGATGCACACGCAAGAAGACTCTATTGCCTATGGAAAACTGATGATCCACTCTATGCACATCTGCATACTTCTTCTGCCTATCCTTCGCTGCCACCAAGTGCTCTCTAATCCTATCCACCTGCTGCTCCATATCTTGCAACATTTTAGGACCCAAAGTTACTCTGTCCTCTAGTCGATCCCAACTCAAGGGAGTGTGACATGGTCGCCCATACAATGCTTGGAATGGAGCCATGTCGATAGAACTCTGAAAGCCATTATTATAGGCAAACTCTACCAAATAAAGATAGTCCTCCCATCATGTCTACTGGTCCATCACATACATACACAACATGTCTTCGAGGATCTGATTAACCCTCTCAGTCTATTCAGTTGTCTCTGGGTGGTAAGCTAAACTGAAGTTCAAATGTGTTCCCATCGCCTGCTGTAATGACGTCCATAGAGCTGAGGTGAACATTGGATCCCTGTCAGAGATAATCTGATGCAAAATACCATGTAACCTCACTATATCCTCCATGAACACTCTAGCTACGGATGATGCAGTATAGGAAGAGCGCATAGGTGAGAAGTGTGCTACATTCGTCAACCTATCCACTATCACCATAATTGCATCATGTCGTCTCGAAGAGTTGGGTAAACCAACAATGAAATCCAATAAGATTATATCCCATTTCCACTCTGGTACTAAATGTGACTACAAAAGCCCTGCTGGATGTTGGTGTTTGGCCTTCACCCGCTGACACTCAATACATCTCGACACAAAATCCGCAATATCTTGCTTCATCCCTGGCCAAAAATATAACTGACGCAAATCTGCATACATCTTCTTCACCCCTGGATGGGTTGAATAAGGTGCACGATGTGCTTCAGTCATGACCAAAGCATGAAGCTCACATAATGGGGGAACGTATATGCATCCCATGTGTCTCAATATCTCATCAGCATCTAGAGAGTATCTTGAATATCTACCCTCAAGGGGTCTTCCTGCCTCTATCACCGATCTAACATCCTGATACCAACTATCAGCTAGGAGGGCAGAAATAATCCAACTCTACAAATCAACAATAAGAGTCAACTCTGATATCTCATGCCTTCGCCTACTGAGGGCATCTACAACCACATTCTCCTTCCCTTGGATATACTTCACCTCCAAGTCATATTCATAGAGAAGCTCCATCCAACGCCTTTTCCTAGCATTAAGGTTGGGCTGCGTGAAGATATACTGAAGGCTCTTATGATCACTATGCAGCTAAAACCTCTGCCCAAGAAGAAAGTGCCTGCATCTCGTCAATGCATGAACCACTGCCGCCAACTCAAGATCATGGGTAGGATAGTTTAGCTCATGATCCTTGAGCTTCCATGACTCATATGTAATGACATGACCCTCCTACATCAATACTGCACCTAATCCCTCCAAGGACGCATCTGTACAAACTATAAAGTCCCCAATAGGATCCAGTATTGCAAGTATAGGTGCACTGGTCAACTTCCCCTTAAGACACTGAAAGGCTGCCTCACACTTCTCAGACCACTCAAACCTCTTTTTTTCCTCTGAAGGGAGGTGATAAGATGCCCTAGCCTCAAAAATTCCTACACAAATCACCTGTAATAACCCACTAGCCCCATGAAGCTACGTATCTCTACCACATTCGTGGGTGCAGGCCAATCTGAGATCGCTTGGAAATTTGCAGGATCCACTGAAATACCCTCCCCTGAGATCACATGACCAAGGTATTGGACCTCAGTCTTGAAGAATTCACACTTCGACAAGTTAGCATATAGCTGATTATCTCGCAAGCACTGCAATACTTGTCGTAAATGCTCCTCATGTTCCTCCATTGTCCTAGAGTATACCAAAATATCATCTAGGAACACAAGGACAAACCTGTCTAGGTATGTATGAAATACCCCATTCATAAGACTCATGAACACTGAGGGTGTATTCATCAAACCAAATGGTACAATTGTGAACTCATAGTGACCATACGGCATTCAAAACGCAGTCTTATGAATATCTGACTCGAAGATTCAAAGTTGATGATATCCTGACTTGAGATCAACCTTCAAAAAGATGGTAGCACCCTTGATCTGATTGAATAGATCGTCAATCCTAGGAAGAGGATACTGATTTCTGATGGTCACTTTATTCAACTATTGGTAATCAATGCATAACTGAAATGAACCGTCCTTCTTCACGAAGATGATAGGTGCTCCCCATGGAGAAACACTAGGGTGAATAAAAACTTTCTCTAGCAATTCTTCAAGTTGCAACCTAAGCTCTTTCAGCTCCTGGGTAGTCATACGATAGGGAGCTCGTGAAATGGGCTCTGATCTAGGCACCAAGTTTATCTTGAAGTCAATGTCCCTCTGAGGAGGCATCCCTGGAATCTCGTCTGGAAAGACATCAAAAAACTCCTGAAGGATGGGGTGACTATCAAGAGAGACCTTCTCTTCTCCACCTCCTAGATCCAAATCATCCACTGTAATAGCAAACAATTGGCAACCCTACCACACACACCTTCTCAACTGCATAGCTGAGATGATCCTCAAGGAAATTGGCCTCTGGACCCCCACTACCTCTACCTCTCTACCAAATGCCCCATTGTATCTAATCGACTTACGCCAACAATCAATGACGGCACTATGAGCCTCTAGCCAATCCATTCCTATGACAACGTCATAAGAACCCAATGGAATAACACGAAGGTCCAAGCTAGTCTGGAAAGGTCCAACCTCTAACCTACCCTTTGGCACAAGGGAAAGGGATGCAACTTTTGCACCTGAAGCTAACTCTACTTGCCACCTATCGACCTGCTTTACTGCATCCAGTCTACATGGTGTCACGATAGATGAAGAAACAAAGGAATCAAATGATCCAAAATCAAATAGAATAGAAACTGGGTTACCCCTCAACATACCATAAGCCTCAATGACTGTACCCTAGTGCTCTACCTAGCGGTTGTTAGCCACTGCAAATACTCGATGCCCATGGCCTGCATCTCCTACAGTCAACTCTGACACCACTGGTCCCTCAGAATAACCCGATGCGCCCTTATTGGGACACATCCTCGCTATGTGACCCTGTTGGCCACATGCAAAACATCCAGTGCCTCTACTGAAGCCCCTGCCTAAAGGTGGTGCGCTAGACTGCTACGCACTACCCCTGAAAGATGAATGAGAACTCTGCGTTGGCTACTCAGAGTTGAAGCGTCTCATGCACCTCCAACTCCTGTCCCCCTGCCTCTGCTATAAACCCTTTTGTTTCCCCTAGGAACCCTACTGCTGCTACTGACCACTCTGAGACGGACCCTGTTGAGCTCTAGAAGGTGCACCTCCCTGAGGCTGACCTCCTCGAGCACTAATCCCAGCTACTGAACCACTACCCACCTACACTCCTACATGACCACCTAAGGCAATCGCTAGGTTCTCCTCAATGAGCCTCGCCTTGTCGACTGCCACCTCCATGGTCCTGGGTTTGAAAACCCACACTCCACCACTGATACGGGAGTTTAATCCCCTGACAAAATGTTGTACCAACATACCCTCATCATCTCCTATGCCCGCGTACTATTTGAGCTCATAGAAACGACGCTCATACAACTCTACTAACATGCTCATCTATCGAAGGGTGTGGAACTCATCCCCTCGACACTACCTCCAATGCTCAGAAAGAAATCTCGCCCGAAACCTCTTTAGGAAAAACTCCCAAGAAACTGTACCAATGTCCAAATGGAGATTCTGCTCCTCTAATCTCCACCAAGTGGAGGCAAATCCCCTAAAGTGCATGATAGCGGACCTAGCTCGAGTGTTGCTACCATATGAGTGCATAGCAAAACACCTAGTCAAGTCAATGAGCCATGCCTCTGCCTCCAAACCACTACCTGATCCATCAAAAATGGGTGGTCGTGCTCTAAGAAAGTCCCTCATATGGGCTGCTACCTCTGAATAAGACTGAACTGGTACCTCTCTCTCTAACCACCACTGGCTCTACCTCCTGCCTAGGCCCAAGGCGGGCAAGGGTCTCCTCTAAGAACTGACACAACTGAGTGTCCTCGATCCTGGGTGGATCCGGATTCTGATTGCCATCTCCCTGAATATTCTAAGAAGCCTGTTGCTCCTCATGGTTAGAAACAAGTGGAACATGTAGCGGTGGGTCTTGTTGTTCCCTAACATGACTACCTAAACGGCCACGTCTACGACCCCCACCTCTTCCATGTCTCGGAGGAATAATCCTACACAAACACAATAAGGTATTAAGCACAACACATAATTAAAACCCACACAACTAAGAGCTTAATGGGCTCATCATAATCCGAAAGTACCCAGTGTTTAAACCTAGGCTCTGATACCATGTGTAATTCCCCGCCATGCAACCATAGGGGAAGTTGCAAACTACTAAACAAATGCACAATTTTTTTTTTGTTTAATTACAAATAGATGTAAGATTACAACACAAAGCCAACAATCCCTTAAGGTTACAAGACAAAGATTATTTAAATCACAAATTAAAACAACATGCATGAAATGAAACATAACAACATTCACTTAAATAATTAAAGCACATACATTCCATTCATGAGATTTTCATTTAAGACCATGAGATCCTTCATGGTTACCAATAACAGAAGTTTTACAATTACAATTACATCACTCATTCCCAGAATGAGGTAAATCAATAACATGATAGCTTAATTACAATTTCCACCTCGATAATAATGAGGGGTAAAAATAATACAAGAATGACTAATATAAAAGAACCAAGGAAGCAACTGGATTCCACGAACTCTCCAATATGAAAGCCTCGTCCACATGAGCAAGAGCCAAAAAAACAACGGAGTAAGGTGCATATTCCACCCAACCAAGTGATAACCGAAGGCTCACCCCCCGTGCTAGGAGATAGTAACAAGGATTTGAGGTCAAGACCAACAACCTCTAAACATAGGCAACATGACTCAACTGAAAAGATACGAACATGACATCACATGACACAAAGGTTACAATGCTTCCAAATTTTAAGTAAATGATCACATCACGAATACAAACATATTGTTGACTTAGGAGAAGTGTCATCAAAATGTCGCATGGGATATCCTGGCAAGTCTTCCTAGGTCCCGGCCCTCATCTCGGGATATCCTGGTAACCTCTAACGACTCCTGGCCCCACATACAAACCAATGCAGAATCAGTTATCTTTCGAAGTGACAAGATAATGATCTTGCCATTCTAGGCCTTCTCGTCTCATCCCAAGTCTATACAAGCACTTGCGTCCATGAGCGAGGAAAAATTAATCTTTTTAAATGTTGGTACCACCTACACTAATCAATTGGTTTAAGTTTTCATTGAATTAACCAACTTACATTGAGATCTCCTGGCACCACTTTGTGTGTCGACCCTCTATGTAAGCCACTTCTCTAAGACAACACGTGGAACTATACCACAACCAAAGGGTACTCAAGTGCAACCTAGGGATAATGCATCCCTAATCATGACATGAAGTCAACATAGCCTGTTCATGATAACCGGGTACAACACTGGACACAATTACGCACTACCCAAGGCAAACAAGGTCAACCAACATGACAACAACCCCGAAACATAGTAGATGGTTCTATCTGGAAGATTTACAAAATCTTACTCAAATTCCAACAAGAATGGACGCCCAACGATGAAAAGAGGCTTGCAAACAATATAAGGTAATCTACATTAGGATTTCATAAATCCAATCATTCATCGCATTAGTACACTTAATCAAATTAAATAAACTATGTTCTTGCACAATCACATAAGAGTTTGACTATTCATTTGATTGTTGTTGACGCAATACACAATAAATTAAATCAACCTTTCTTTTGATATACAATGGTTTTCCATAAACAAATTTTCATCTATCCCTTTACAAATACCTTTTCTCTTTTTAAAAAGAATAATTCACATCTAAATATAAATATATATATATATATATATATATCTTAAATATCTATGTAATCAAATATATATACATATATATACACTCGATATATATATATATATATATATTATTACCTATATATTTTAAAATACATATATAATTAATATTTAAATATAAATGATAATCACTTAAGCATACATTAAAATACAATATAAATATACTATAATACATATATTATATATAAATATATTTAAATTATTATATACAACATATATATATATATATTATATTTTAATTGATAAAATAAAACATTGATTTCCAAATTTCATATTATATATATTAAATATAAAATATATTATATACTTTATATTTAATAAATATAATAAATATAAAAAAAAAAAATGGATTTTATATTTCATAAAGCACGACCATTAGGGTTGGGCCGCGCCCTGCCCTTAACAAGGGACGGAGCCCCCATGAATGGGGGTGACCTGTGTAGGCAGCGACAGCGCTGCCTCCACAGGCGGTCATCGCCATCCATGGGGGTGGCAATAGGGGTGGGATCCCCTCCCTTAAACCCTCACACCAGTAAACAAATCTGCCATAAAAAATGAAAAAAATAATGACTGGTAATGACTGGGAAACACAGAATACAGTCATAAAAAAATTGCTTTCCCAGAAACTCAAAAGAAATACGAATTTCAATGTAAATACATATATATTTATATATGTGTCTATATATATATATTTGTAGGGTATATATATATATATATATATACAATATATATATATATATATATATATATATATACACATATATAAATATGTAACGAAAATTAACATAGGGAGGAATCAAATAACCAGAATTTCTCCATACCTAGATTGGGCAGATGCTCAATCTTGAACTAGAATGTATTGAAATTGAATTTACATGATTTTATCCCAACCATATAAAGATTTATCAATCCTTGCAAATTTAAATGGAGATTTTTCCAAAGCAACAAAATTCCAGAAACAAGTTTTCCATTTGAATTCTCCATGCTTGTTTCAAATTTTCTGTTGAGAGTTTGATAATGAGATTTGAATCCTTTTTCTTTTTTTTTCCACAATATTTTGAAAATTATTTTATTCAAGTTTGAATGGAGATTTTATCATGGGTTTTAAATCAGAATTTGAATTCCATAAATAGTTTGAACAATTTCAAAACAAAAATTTTCAAAATAAGATTTGCACAATAAGGAAAGCATGGAACCTTGTGTTTTTCTCCAAGCTTTAAAATCCTTCAATGGAGGTTTTCCCTTTTGTTTTCCAATTCAGCTTCACCCAAATCTTCAACCTTTCTTTCCAAATTTTCTTCAAAAATTCAATCCAAGTTTTTTGCTCTCCCCAAAAATTCAAAAATTGATAATTCAAAATAAAAATGAATTTCCTTATACCATTCCTTCTCCAAATTTGTCAAACCCCGTAATTTTGAACTCACCCACCAAAATTGATTGCTAAACTAGATATTTTATTTTTTGCAATTTAATAAAACAATTTCCATTTTCCATTGCATTTGCATAATATTTATTTAAAACAAAGTTCTATTTTGCCACAAAATGATAATTACATTTTCTCTCTCTTTTTTTTTTTCTTTTCACAAAATTGAATTTACCCATTTACATAGAAATCATTTTTTTTAATTTTATTTCAAAAAAGAGGAATGCAAGGCAATTTCAATTTTTTTGATTTGTCTCAATATTTAATAATGCTAGCACAATTAATCTAATATAATTAATCAATAAATAAATCTAATTCTTGATTAGATTATTTTATTGATTGAATTAAATTATCTAATTAATTAATAAGCTCTCATCTATTTATTTTGACAATGAAATTAAATAAAACAAACACCATTTTTTTCTTGCAAATTTAAATACGCAAGCAAGGAGAGAAGAGGCAACAAAGAAAATAACTTATCCCAACTAACAACCCAACGACACACTATGTCTAGGGTGATGTCACGACATAGAAAACCTATCTACTATCTCCCAATCATTTTTCGTTGGACAAGGGACACGCTCAGACCTATGGAACCAGGTAGAGTCGATGTCCTGTACCTGCATCCTACACACAATACGAGTGTTGAAACATGCATATATATATATTAAAACACACTGTGAAGAGGAAATCATGGAATCATAGGGCACTCGCATGTGAGTGATGTGATCCCATCCCCTTCACCAATACAATATCACCAACTGACGCATCTAATCATCACTGATATAATCAAAGCATAAACATCAATAATTCACATACATGCTAATTTAATCCATAATATGAAATAATAATATCTGATTAAAGTGCCATCACATCAGAACATAATGTTTACATTGCTTAACAATTGGCAGACAAAAGTAATTAAGTATATACCCAATGTGCTAACAAAGCAAAACATATATAACAAACATTGTTTGATCAAAAGAACAAAATGGAGGGGTGTTACAGGTGGCTATTTTCCAAAACATTTTCTCATTTGTAAGAGTGCACCCATCAATTCATTTTTTCTTGTTTTACCACTTGTAGGTTAATCTTTACATTTTAGTTAATTACGAAACCTAACTTCCACTATCAAATTTAATAAATCATGTTATTACCATAAATCCTTTTAAATTTTTTTTTTGAAATTTATCATTTTCCAAATTATAATATCCAACAAAATGACAATAAATAATGCAATCTTAGAGGCTATCCCTTATCTTCTTACTCAAAGTGACAATGCATGGCTAATGGCCCCCTTTTCTCTTGAGGAAGTAAAAGTTGTTGCTTTCGAAATGTCTCCTGAGAAGGCTCTGAGCCCTGACAGTTATACTGTCTTTTTCTACCATAAATGTTGGGATATAGTTGGGCCTGATGTTTGGCAAGCTCTGGAAGAAGCTAGGAGAAATAGAACTATCTTGAAAGAGCTCAATACTAATTTTCTATCTATCATTCCTAAAATAGATCCCCCCGTCACTTTTGGTGATTTCAGACCAATTTCGTTGTGTAATACCATTTACAAAATCTTCACTAAAGCTATTTCTATATGCCTTGCTAAGATCATCCATTCAATTATTTCTAAAGAGCAAGGTTGTAAAACCCCATCTCGCAACCTAGAGGATGATGCAATACTGCGGAAGCACAACTAATTTTTTTTTTTTAAAGTTAAAACAAGATGAGTAAAGTAACCTACTCTAGCCACATACATCCTCTAGGCTATGCAACGCGTCTACATGTGAACACCATTACTTATAAAATTTAACCAACCATACATATGAATATTAAACTCAAGATACAACTTCCAACAAAGCATTAAACCATTTCAAGATAAATCTAACACATAGAAATGTATTAAACATATTTCCACATATACAACACCATTAAATCCAATAATGAATAGATCATAAATATTATTACAATTACATCACAAAGGTTCACCTCGATACAAATGAGGTATTACAATTATACACATAGATCCATAGTTACAATGAAGAAGGAGAAGAACAACTCCAGAGAACCACACGAGCTCCTCGAACAAGAAGATCTCGCCATCATGAACAGAAGAGAAACTCAATAGTGTAAGATGCACGCCACCCAACCATTTGGTACCCGTAGGCCCAACCCCCGTGCTAGGAGATAGTAACAGGTAACCAAGACAAACCTATTACCTCTAGACACAAGTAATATACAAGACCACACTGTACCAGTAAATGCAAAACAACACTGTACCAGTAAATACAAAACAACACTGTACCAAAAAGACACAAAACATGAGGTTACATTGCTTCTAGAACCACTGAATCAAATACATACACTGTATAATACAAATCAACCATTGTCATAGGAGGAGTGTCATCACAAAGGTTGCATTAGTTATCCAAAGGAAATCTTCCTAGGTCCCAGCCCCCCTCTAGGGTTATCCTGGTAACCTCTCATGATTCCGGCCCCACATGCATACCAGTGCGGAATCGATTATCTTTCAAGAAGACAAGATAACGATCTTGACATTCCAGGCCTTCCTGACTCATCTCAAGTCTCATACTAGCCCTTGAGCCAATGAGTGAGGCTAAATTATCTGATTAAATATTAAGCTACTCCATCCCTAATAAAGGTTATTTAATTTCCACTAATTAAACTGACTTTCACACGAGTTATCCTGGGACCCCTTTCTGTCCTGGCCCCCGTTGAAAGCCACTCCCCTATCGACAACACAATAACATATTCCACAACCCAAGGGTAGACAGTGCACAAAATACGATAACAAATATCAACTGTTTTACAAAGAACAACACATCTCGTTCGTAATAACCAGGTGCTCAAATCCAATCACACAACCCGTTCATAGTAATCAGGTGTTCAAACTAATTCACACATGCCTACGGATGTTAAATACTGAAACCCAAAAAAATGTGCACTATCCAAGGAGAATCTCAAAAAGGGCGAACAAAAGATACAATAACCCTCTCACAATTTTACAATCTCTGGAAGACTTATAATTTTCTCGACAACAAATATCCCCAATGCCCAATACACAATTATAGAAGAATACACAACAATAAGAAGCCATTCAAGTAATTAAATAAATCACCATTAGGATTTTCTAAATCCAATAAATCCACAACGAATTAAACCAACTGCTTAACTTCGAGTTTGACAATTACTCATAATATTCAATTCAAATTGTCCGCAAATGTGAACAGAAAATAATACAACTTAAAATAATTCAGGCACTTAAATAATCTAATATTCGGATTTCCTAAATCCAAATTGAATCAATATCTATTTAAATACAAATCAACTTTCACTCCTAAGTTGTTTTATTTTAACATTTTATTAACCCATGCATTTACATGCTTTTATTAATATATAAAAATACTTCTGTTTACAAATCATAAGGAAATTAAAACTAGCTGTTAACTCAAATTTTACAAACAAATATAAATAGAAATCTTAATTCTTCTAATAAAATCATCTTATTATAAAAAACCTACTTGTGCATGGTATGCATTAATTAACGATATAATATTTCTTTTAAATAAATATATATTCTAATTACATAATCTAATTATTATTTTCCAACGTTTATTTTAAAATATCAAATTGTGCATATGCATGCACCTATTTAAAAATACATTTAAATATCATAAAATTATATGCAATTTTTCTAATATATACTTTTAAACAAATAAATAAATATATAACTATAAATTAACAATTTTCAGAAACCCTAATCATAAATTCGTATATTACAACTTTAATAACTTTTGTTTTAGAATCTAGATTTCTCTGAAATTTTTACTGAAGGTGCGCAATCAAGTCGTCTAAAACATATAAAAACTTTAGCCCTACCCAATTCGTAAATTTTGAGTTATGATTAATTTAGTAACACACTCTCTCTGCTGTTTTGAGTTTCAAATTATCAGAGGTTTCCATTTTTTTTTGTTTTTCTCAGAAGATTTCATTTTCAATCCTACAGAGGTTTTCTAATTCTTCAAATACTTTTATTTGTATTTTCTATTGTTTAAAATCATTCCCTACAAGGATCTAAATCTTCACGGTAATTTATCACTTTCTACAGAAGAACAAATTATGTTTTCACAGGAAGAGGTTTCTAAGTTTTGATTTAAATTCAACAGAGGTTCAATAATTCCACTATAATTTCCTCTTGTATAAATCTATTTTGAATAAACAAATTACACAAAGGATTTAATTTTTTTCTACAGAGGTTTCATTTTAACGGTAATCTTTTAAAAAAAATAAACAAGAACTTCTACAGTATTGAAAAATTATTTCCTAAAACATTTCCAATTTGCATTACAGTAATAAAATAACTTTTCAATTTCAAATTTCACAAAAACAGTAAAGAACCTGTTACAGAAAAATGTTTCCTCAAGAAAATGTTGCCGAGCTTCTCTGTAATTTCAATTCCCAATATAGCCAAAGCTTTCTTCAATGCAATTGCCTCATTCCAGAAGACACAACAAAAAACACAGCCAAGAATTCTACAACAAAATAATTCTAAAACAATTTCCTCCGAGAGATCCACAATTTCTTCACCAATTTTCCACAACCCATACCAAAAACTTTTCCCGTGAAACAATTTCCTTTTCTTTTTCCCTAATATCTCTCTCAATAATGAATTTTCAACAACTAGATCACAAATTTCTAACTCTCAGTTATCTTAAACAAAATATCTAAAATATATTTTCCCTCAACAATTTAGATATTTTCCATTCACATGCATTTAAATATAATAATACAATTTATTAATTGCAACCAATTTAATTATTTTTACTTATTTAATTACCATTTATTTTTAATAATAAATTTTACTCAATCAACATAACCAAAATTTATTTATTTATTCTAAAGCCCTCACAACAATAATTCATTTAATTAAATATTTAAAATTAAATACACATTTAATCTAAATTAAATTTGCACAAGAATAAAATATCTAGAACAACAATGATAAATCTAAGACCAAATTCAAACTGACGACACGCTATACTAGGGTAAAGGTATGACTAGGTAACCCGTTACTATCTCCCAATATTACTGTTGAGTAGTGGACACGCTCAGACCTGTGAAACCGGGTGAAGCTAATGTCCGGTACCTGCAATCCTGCAAACCAGCAAATGTCGCACATGTATACATATAATAAATCATACACACCGTGAAGAGAGAATCGCGGAAATCACAGGACACTCGCGAGCGAGTGATACAATACCGTTCTCTTCACCAATACAGTCATATCAAGACTGACAAAATTAAAACATCAATAATGAATAAATGAGCATACATCAATATTAATTCAAATAACAACTATGCTAATGTGAAAGCATGTTATAAACAAATAATCAGTCACAACATAACCGAAACACATAACAAAGAAAACATTGTCGATCAAAAGATCCAAAATGGAGGGGTGTTACAAAGGTGGTTTTTTCCCGGGGAGGGAAATTTCTGAGGGTGCAATCATGGCCCATGAAATTATGCATTCGATTAAGGTACTCAAGCTACCTGCCATGATCCTAAAGCTTGATATGACGAAAGCTTATGACAGGGTGAATTGGGATTTTCTTCTCGCTGCCTTTTGAAAGTTGGGTTAAATGGATTCATTCATGCATCTCCTCAGCAAGGTTTTTTGTTTTGATAAATAGTTCCTCTTGTGGCTTCTTCTCTTCTTCGAGGGGTATTAGGCAGGGGGACCCACTATCTCCCTTCCTTTTTATCCTTATGGATGAAGGCTTAAGTTGGTCAATAAAAAAGGAAAATCAGTTAAATCTCTGGAAAGGTATAAGAATTCCAAATCTATAGACCTCACAAACCCATGGCCTTTTTGTTGATGATACTTTTATTTATGGTCATGCATCTATTGCTGAAGCTAAGGTAATCAAGAGCATCCTAAATGATTTCTCATTGGCCTCTGGCCAAAAGATCAATCTAGCTAAATCCAAAATATTTTTGCTAAATGTTCTAGATTTTATTCAAAATAAGCTAATCAGATTTTGGGGCTTCTTTGTGGGCTCCTTACCCTGTGCTTACCTTGGCATTCCTTTCTTTGCTAGTAACATCCTTGGTGTATTTTGGGAAAAATTTGCAAGTTAATTAAGGACAAAATTTCTCTTTGGAAACATAAGTAGCTCTCCCTTGCTGGTAAAATTCAAATGATCAAATCTGCCCTAAATGCAATTCCAATTTATATGATGTCAGTATTAAAGGCTCCTGGTTCCACCTTAAATCAGCTAAAATCTATTGTGTTCTTTCTTATGGAATGACAATGTGGGGGGAAAAGAAAAACTCCCCCTTATTGCTTGGGAGAAAGTTTGTTTGCCTAAGTACCTAGGCAGCACTGGTATCCAAAATCTCAAGATTCAGAACGTTGCCCTTGGTGCCAAGTTGACTTGGAAATTATATCAAAATCTAGATTCTAGATAGGGGAAGTTAATGTTTGCCAAATATTTGCACCCCCATCCCAGGGAGTGCATTTTCAGGGCATCTTCCCTCCCTAGCGGATCAGCAATGTGGAATTTTATATCTTCTTGTAGGTCAGTGATCCTTCCTCACCTCTCTTGGTTGATTCAAAATGGTAGGAAAGCAAAATTTTGGGAGGATGTCTGGAATGGGTATCCTGCTTTGTCTTCTTTTTCAGATTGGGGTAATTTAATGTCTCTTCTTAAAAATGCTTGGGGCTCTTATGTGGCTGACTACTTTAGTGTTTCCCTCATAGACTCCATTTATGTTGTTTCATGGAAATCAGTTGACAATTTTGACATTCCTCAATCTATAAAGGAAGCCTTTAAAAAAAAATTGGATAAAAGGTGCATTATTTTTTCTAAGAAAGATGATATACTAATTTGGACAAAAACAAAGTCGGGGAATTACTCTATCAAAGAAGGTTATAACTCTCTTTTGGAATCGCAAAACTATTGTGATCTTCCCCATGCTCTCTTCTGGGATGATGCCTACCTGCCTAAGGCAGGTGATTTTGCATGGATTGCAGTAAATGGGAGAGTCTTGACAGACTTGATAGATTGGGCCTTGTGATGGCCTTCCCCTGTGTTTTCTTTGGTTTTTTCATTGAATCTGTAGACCACCTCTTCACTTGGTGTCCTTTCGCAATGCAATGTTGGTATTGGGCTTATGCAAAGTGGGGTTGGTGCTCATTGGTTTGTCCTTCCTTAACTTTGAAATTTAAATCTTGGCCTTTAATGAATGGCTCCTCTTTTTTTAACTATCTTTGGAGAGTAACTCCTTCCTTAATCATCTAGAATATCTGGATTGAGAGGAATAATAGAATTTTTCAGAACAAAGGCTCTTCTTTAGATGAAATGTTTCAAAACCTTGAACTCTCAATTTCAGAAGTGGCAAAATCCTATATCTTTAAAAAATTGGAAAGCTTAAAATTTTTCTCAAGTTGGGATGGTTTTGTCATCAGAAATTGGTCCTTACTCAAATCTTTTCCCTTTCATGGGTCTTTTACTGGCAAGGTGGATAAAGTATTGGCACGCAGAAAAGCTAAATGGGAGCCTCCTCCTGCTAATGTTTTCAAAATAAATTATGATGGGGCTTCAAGGGGAAACCCTAGTAAGTGTGGGGCTGGGGCAGTAATATCAGACTTAAATGGCAACATTATCAAAGCTACTTGTAAGGCCCTTCCCCTTGGCACTAACAATAAGGCTGAATTGGAGGCCTTGAGTCTAGGCTTGGACCTCGCAAGGGCCCTCCATTTGGATTCACTAATTGTTGAGGGTGATTCCATGATTATCTTTCATGCAATTATTAATCAAGTCTCAGGTTTGGCATCTACAGTACTTGTTAGATAAAATTCTTCTGCAATTGAATTGGTTCAAATCCTATTCTGTATCCCATGTATATAGAGAAGTAAATCACTTGGCAGATTTGTTAGCTAATAAGGCAATTGATGAGCAGATTTGGTATAAAGAATTCAATAAAAAACCCTTCCTATAATTCATTAATCTATCCTATGGGTCTGCTATTGGTTTCATTGTGTCTTTATGCATATTTGTTGGGCCCTTGTCTTTGGTTGGAATTTTCTTCTAAGTCCCTTGCCTCCAATTTTGCAGCCTTTAATTCTTTTAATGCCAATATTTATATGGCTGTCAGTTTAATGTCATTTGGAAAAGATTTGGTTTTGCTTCTGGGGGATTTATTGGGGGTTTTCTTTGGGAAACAAAAAATTAAATTTTTTAGCTTATAGCTCTGTTTTTACCTTCTTTGGTTATTGTATTGGCTATTTGTGGTGCTTCAAAAGTTGACCTATGTTTTGGGTTTCAGATTTGTGGTTTTCCCTTTCTAGTGGTTGATCTGACTATCACATTTTTGGAAAACTTGGATGTTGGTCGTAGTGTTTATTCTCCATTTTTCTTGATTGAGTGAAAGATTGCTCATGGTAGAATTGATTGTCTAGCCATTATATCTTTGGGAAAAGCTTATAATTTTTTAGCATACTGCTCAGTTTTCTCCTTCTCTGATTGGTGTAATGGCTGAATGTGGTGCTTCGCATGAGGACCATTGCTTGGGGGTTCTGATTTATGTATACGTTTTCTGCCCTTGTTTTTTATGTCGTTTATATGATTCATGTGGGTTCTTACCTGTATACTCATGTTTTCCTTCCTTGATTGTGTCCCATCAGTTCTTAAACTCTAAAGATATCTATTATTTACTTAGTTGAAGTTTTTGTCTTGCAGTCCTAACATAAGGTTTCAAAAATATAATGGGCATTAGCCTTCAGTGGTTATTTTCTGTTAGTTGAATTTTGGAATACATGGTTGATGATCACTGGGTTGTGTCTCCTTCATTTATGTTGCATGGGTGAAAGATGATCACTATTTTGAATAGCTCATGCAATCAAAAGTTAAAATGATGCCTACTGGAACTTTACTTTGTGGTACCCACTAGATATTGATTTCCTTTGTTTTATCTCACCTCTTATTTTGTTGAGGCTCTACTCTACTCCCTGGTTGCATTTCTCTTCTCTCTGTCAATGCTCCATGTGCTTTTGCCTTATCATTTTTTTGTCTCTATGGAAGCAAATCTCTTGGCTGACTCATTGGCTAATAAAGCTTTTTTTTTTATCATGCAAAATTACCGTGAACTGTTATAGAAAAAAAAATGCAGAGCATTGTAAAAATTTGGTACACTTGAGTTATGTGCACCTGGGTCTACCGGTTTCATGTATTTTGTTGTCTTCTTTTCATGCCAAGCTCACTCAGTTATGTTCCTCTCTGGTGGTATTTCGAGATAGCTTTATCGCCCATTGGATTTCCTTGGTTGGTGCTTTAGTACTTTTGTTCAGTTTTTCCTTCTCTCTACTACAAGCATGGTTCAAAAGTGAAATATCATATTTTTTTTCCGTGGCTTTCTTTTTTGGGGCCACATGTTTCAAGTTTTTCAGATTCATAAAGGTATCACTGGATATTGCTAGTTCATTGCTCTATTTTATGCTTTTGGCTACTTGGAAGTGGTTTGAAGGGAACGAACTACCTTTACACCTCTAGGTGAATGTGTTTCTTGGTGTATAATTTGGGGCTATTCCTACTCTATTACTACCTATGCACATCCTTCTCTGTGTTTTTTCCAGCTTCCCCTTCTTCTTGATTCTACTTTCGTTCGATTCTTCGTGAAGCATCTAAATTGGCACTATTTTGTTCTTTCCCCATTGAAGGTTTTCTTATATTAATGTATTTCTTTCTAACAGTTGTTTTGGAGATCTTCTGTCTAGTTTTCAGGTCAAGTTTAGGTTTGTTTTCTTTTGAGGAAACTATTTCAAGGTGTTTCTTGCACTTGGACAACCTTCTTCTTGTGACTCAACCCACTAGTGTTAACTTTTTTTCTGGCATTGCATTGTCGGCTTGATGAAGCTGTTTAGTTTTTTCAATGGTGACACTTCCTTCTCTAAAGAAAGAAGACAAATTCTCGTTGGATCTTGGTTCATCTTCTACCACTGTATTTCTATGTTGGTTGGTTCCGCTTGTTTTGGAGTAATGTTTTGGTTTGGTCTCTGATACCAAGATATTGTATCTTGCTCGGGGTCTTTTTCTGTGGGGGGCTTCTTTGGGGGGTTTCTATCTAGGTCTGGTAGTAATTCTAGGCTAGCCTTTTTGTCTTTTTTGGAGCTATAATCAGAGGTTTTCTTCCCTGGTTCTTTCTTGCCGGTATGCTCCTTTTGAACCAGGGTTTTGTAAACTTTTCTTTTCAATCAATAAAAGTTCAGTGGCATAGCCACTTTTATTTTAAAAAATATATATATATCCAACAAAATATCCATCTTGATATTTTATTAAATACCTCTTTATCCAAATATTTTAAATTTAAAAAATAAACTTTATTAATAAGTGGATTATTAATTCAATATATATATTAAATTTAAAATAAACATTATTTATAAATGTAAATTTATGTTTTTATTTGCATATTCATTTTTAATAAAATAATAGTATAAACTATCAAATCATTATAACCTTCAAATTAATTTAATAATTAATTACTAAAATTCTCTTAAATTATTTAATAATATAATAGTGGTTTACAATTTTTGGCCAAACTAGACACTGAAATTATTATTTTTAACTAAATCTTCACATTCAGGCACCTATAGCGGCTAAAATGTGAGGAATTTGAAGACGGTGCAAACTAGAGTCTCATCAAATTTTTTCTATAGATTCTAAAAATATTTTTTTCAAAATTTTTGGAATCAAATTTCAGTTCTTTTTCCATCTCCGATGAAAATTGATTTTTTTCAAAAAACAACATTTTTAAAAAGTGACGCACACCGTATAACGCATAACTTTTTTTCCATGAAGGATAACAATCTAATTATTTCAAATTTAGATTTGTAACTCTAATATCTAGTGCTTCCACTTGGTTAGATAGTTTTTTATTAATATTTTTTCCTTAATCAAGTTTCAAAGTCAAATGAATTACAATTCAGACACAGTGCGACCGTATAACGCGTAACTTTTTTTGTATATGTCAAAATTTTATTTTATTTTTTTTGTTGGATCAAGGACTTCAATATCTGGTGCACTCATATTTTTCAATTTTTTTTTTAATAATCTTCTATTTTTCCACATGTGAATAACAAAGAAATTCATTTTCAATGAAAAACCTATGTTTAATAAAACTTAAAAAACAAATACATAACAAAACCAAAACATATTAAAATTATATTCATTGGATAGCTTGTTCTGAGGAATACCATAATCTTGAAATAAATTTTAAATGAATTCATTTATCCCCAAAAGCTAAATCAAAAGTGATTTTTATCAGCATTTTGATAGGTGTAAAGGAGACGCATTTATAGGTATGGTTTAAAACTAGCAAGGTTCTATCCAAGGGGTTTGATCTAAGGTGATTTGATCAAACCCTCTTCAATTGGAATCCTTAAAATGGAACTTTTTAAGGCTTAAATCATTATATTTTCTAAAAATATGTGATTTCAGCTAAAATTCGTTCCTCTGAGGAATTTTAAACCACTATTATGATAGTCTGATTTAATACTTTAATTAAATCAACATTACAAAAATGAGCAATGTAACCCAAAATAATACCTGAATGACAATGAATCACGACCATGCCAAATAATTGAAACACATTAATTAACCAATTAACTTGATCGACAAAATAGAACAACATTAAATAAACAATTAAAACGAACGAGTCAAATAGAGCAATACCAGAACGAGAACGAGGTCGCAAAGAAATGACGTTGTCAAACAAGATGATAGGGTGATGGACTAGGATGAAGGACATTCTTTCCAACTCCGATTTCTACATCATAACCATTGGGCTTATAGGGCATGCTCAATATTGATAGTGCAGGTGGAGTCGATTCCCGGTACCTACATCCTACACCAAATCAACATAAAACAACATATATATCCAATTGCAAGCACACTATGAGGAATCGCAACATAGCAGGGAACTCACAAATGAGTGATGCTACATCATCCTCTCACCAAGACTCCAACCAGTAACACATTGTCATAATATGATGAAGCAAGCATTAATCAATTTACATAACCACATAATACCCTATCTAGATGATAAGCATAACGAGATAAAGATGAACACCATGCATCATCATATCATCAACATCATAAAATATTATCATGAGCATCCAAGCAAAACATACAAGCCAAATTGGTGAAACAATCACTATCATAGTCTCGAGTCCACAAAAAAACATGAGAAGAGTATTAAAAAATGACAACAATACGAGAGGCATTACACATTAAGACCTTTGACATTAAATTCTATAGGTAGTTTAGCACCACTTTGCACTAATTTAAAAAGGCAGGCATTTGGATCCTTTTTTAGTAGCTTGTCCATCAATTTATGTACCTTGGGATTGTTGGAGTGTTGAAAGAATTCTTCCTCATTATCTACTTCTTCTTTGACCATGTTCTTTGGGTTTTGATTTGAATTATCCATCATTTCTTCTTGTCTATAGATTACTTCATCTTCACTTGGTGAGTGGTTTGGTATTGCCTTAAATGTGGGTTCTTTTTGAGGAGTTACAAGGTCACTTCTTTTCGAGGGTTCTTTTCGAGCAGTTACAAGGAGTTACAAGGTCACTTCCATCTTCTTTGTGTATTGGGATTGTGTGGTTGTCATAAATAAGTACCAAGATTTTGTGAAAGTTGGTGATTTATAACTTGTAACACCCCTCTATTTTGACTCTTTGATCGGCAAGGTTCTTTGTATATCTGAGTATGCTTATAATGTGGAAGTTATATGTTGATGTGATGTTCTTTTATTCCGATGTTATCCTTATGTCATGATTTGGAGTAACTTAGAATATATCTGATTAAATGATGTTTATGTTATTGATCTTATCCTTGATGTTAGACGTGTCAGTTAATGATACTGTATTGGTGAAAGGGACGGGATTGTATCACTCGCTTGCGAGTGCCCTACGATTCTGAGATTTCCTCTTCACGGTGTGATGGATCATATTATGTATATATGCACGTTTGACATGCTCTTTGTTGCAGGTTGGCAAGTACATGACATCGACTCCACCTGGTTTCCAGGTCTGAGCGTGTCCATTGACCAACGAAAATTAATTGGGAGATAGTAGCTAGGTTTTTCGAACCAAGTCATCACCCTAGTCATAGTGTGTTGTTGGGTTGTCGTCGGGGTCAGTTGTTTTAACTTGGTCAGTTCCCCGTGAGTGTTTATTTAATTGCAAATTTAAAGTTTATTGAATGACTTGCGTAGTCTAATTAATGATTAAATGTGTTTAGTTGCAAGCTAAAAGTGATTAAATAGCTTTTGAAAATTATAAATGATGAATGCTTTGTCTTATTGAGATGTTAGAAAATTAGTGATTAATTAATTAATTTAATTGAATTAATAAAATAATCTAATTTTGAATTAGATTTATTCTATTGATAATTTAAATTAATTGTGTGAATTAATTAAATTATCCCTATGAATTAAAAGTGTAAAAGATTTAATTCTTTTGTTGAATATAAAATGCTAAAATATTTTGAATTCAAATTGGAATTGGGAAAATTGTTTAAAGTTATAAAAAAAATTCCAATGTTTTCTTATGCAAAGACTTTGGGGTAGAAAGGATATTTTTGGAAGTAGTTGACTTTTTGGCAAAGGATATTTGTGAAGTTGAAAGTGGAAATTGAATTTAGTTTGAATTTGAAAGTAAGTTTTCATTTGCATTTGAATTTAATTAGAATTAGAATTGGAATTAGAAGGGGGAATTTGAATGTGAATTTGGGGAGTTTTGGAAAAAAAAAAAAATAGGATATATTTTTATTTTTAGGGTTTTCTTTGAATCTCTCCATGGATTCTTGGTTGGAGTTTTGGGTGGAGTTGAAAGAGTGTTTTGAAAATCTTCATGGTGGAGGCTTGCAAATTTTGGAGAAAACATAAGGTATCATACTTTCTCCTTTCATCTTCTTGCCATTTTGGAATGAATTGAAAATATAGTTTGAGATTCAATGGAATTCATGGAAGAGCTCTTAAATTTGTTAAATGGTAGTTTGATTGGGAAATTGAAACCAAACATGGAATTTATACCAAGTTATTGAAAGAAAATAAAAGAAAACTCCATGTGAGATCTAGTTTTTGAAAACCCATCTTGTTGTTTGAAATATAATTCTATTCTTGAAATAGGTTTAGATAGATTATTTTCATAATTTGTGTATGAAATCAAAATTTGGGTATATGTATTTGTGAATACAACCATATATATTGATATATGGAAATACCCACAAATATATATACAAATATATTTGTGCTTTTAGATAATTTAAAATTTTGGGTAGAACCCATAAAATTTTTATTGATTTTCGTTTTTGGAAAAACGCAGAGATTAAATTAATAAAAAAAAATTTGTTTTTTTTTGGTGAGGTGGGAGGTCAAACCCCACCCCACCGCCGTCGCCATCACGGCCGCCGCCCGGCAGGGAGACGGCTCTGTGTGCGAAGCACACAGCCACCGCCGCCCCGCGGGGAGGCGGGCACTGTGTGGCCCGCACATAGCCTCCGCCGCCCGGCAGGGAGGCGGCACTGTGCGCTCAGCGCACAGGCTTCGTCGCCCGGCCGGTGGGCGGGGCGCTGTGTGTGGAGCACACAGGCTCCGCCGCCATGGGCGGTGGGGGCCTGCATGCCAGGGCTTCGACCCTTTGGTTATTTTAAATGCAATTTCTATTTCTTTAGTTAAAGTTTGTTTATTTTATTTTAATCCTAATTGTTTTATATATATTATTTATATTATATTTTATATATTATATATAATATTTAATATTGTATATTATATAAAATATAATATCGTTAATATATAATAAATTAAAGGGGTTTTAGTAAGTTCAAAAATATATGTTATGTTAATCATGAGGATTTTAAAATGGGAATTAATTAGAAAGTATATATATATGTTATTTGTTATATTTTATCAATGGAAGTTTAAATTTAAGTTATTTGATTGATTCATTTGCAATAAGATATTACTTTATTTGGTATATTTAAATAATGTTAAATGTTAAACTAGAACTTCTAAACGACCTTGTGATTATTATGATTGTGGAACTGAGAGTAAAGGATGAATTTATTTGTTAACTTAAATGTTTTTCTTAATCAAGTGATTTATCTTTAGTATGTGATCATGGAATTTAGAGAGAACGGTTGATTTAAATTTTAACCAGATAGCTATGTAATACCCCTCATACTATTTAGACTTATTAATTTCTATGCTTTAACTTGATACTATGATGATACTATTGTGGTTGATTTGGTTGGTTTGTAGTTTGATGATGTTGTTATCCCTTTAGTGGACATAATCGTTTGATATGACATTATTAGTATGATTGATGATACTCTGTGTGTTGTTTGGATTATTTGTTTATTTAAATGATTTGTCTTTAATGCTTATATGTCAATGTGATGATTTTATGGTGATGTTATTTAATTCAGTATTATTATATGATGCAATTGTTTAATAATTAGTTAAGATGCAGTAGTTTAATATCATGTTATCTTACGTCAGTTTGGTTAGAAATGTTAGCTCATTATTGATATTATAATTGTTAGAATAGATTAGGTGAGAGGACAGTGTAGCACCACTCATTCACGAGTGCCCTGCTACACTGCAATTCCTTCTCATGATAGGATGTTGATTATATATATACATGTGCTACTTGACGTTTATTTGGATGCAGGATTGCAGGAATAAGTCTCGATTCCACCTGCTTCGGCAGGACAGGGCTAGCAATAAATTAACCCAATGGGTAAAAGTTGAAAAAGGGAGTAGGCTTGGAAGCGTCCCCGTCCCAAGTCCGTCGTCTGTTGTGAGTCGTTGTGTTATGATTGAAGTTTTGTCTTGTCTTGTATGTAGTTTCTCTGTTGAGTATTTATTTAATTCTTGGTTAGTGTTTAATTAATTAATCGTGTTGCATAAAATAATTAATTAATGTTGTACTGTTATTTGATTTAATTGAGAGTTAGAAAAATGTTAAAATTAAATAAAATAATAAATTAAAAGTGATTTGATTAATTAAAAGTGCAAATAATTATAATTAAATTAATATTGTTGAGAGTAATTAAATATTATTATTTTTATTAATATTAAATTAGGAAATTATGTGAAGATAATATCTAAATTTAAATAAATTATTTCAATTAAAATTTTAGATAAATGTGAGCTTTTAAAAGCTGAAAAAGGGCCAATAAGGAAGGAGGCTTTTTGGAAAAGAAAGCGGAAAAAGATTTATGGATTTTTAATTGGTGATTTATTATTTTGATGGGGAATTATTCACACACAAGTTTTCTTCTAGGAGTTTTGGCTCTGTAGTTTTTTTTGGAGATCTAAAAAAGAAAAATAATAAAGATAGTTTGAGGATTTTTTTTGAGGTTTTTCTGGATAAAAATTATTGTGAGTTTGAAAAGAAAAGATTGTTCAGAAGAACGTTGAAGGCGGAAGATCGGGAAAAGAGTTGAAGGTAGGAAATCGAGAAGAGGATTCAGAAGGATTCTTCATCAAACGAAGGGTTTCAGGTTCCTTTCAAGTTCATTGTTTATTTTCTAAGTTATTCTTCTGTAATAAATTTTTGACTGCCATGTTGAAAGATTAGTTTCTCTTTGTGTTTTAAAAAAAAAATTTCCTGTTATTAGGATTTATTTGTTATGAATGTTGTGTTTCTCTGTAGTGAAAACCTTCTTTAAAATTCTTCAATAAAAATTTACTTTATGAAATCCTTGAAAAGAAAATCATAATGTATTCGTGATGAATAGTGTTGCATGTCGAGATTTATATTGAATCTGTTGAAAACCTATGTATTTATTTTTCAGAATCTCTTATTTTCTATATATATATATATATAATTATGTTTGGGTTATTTGATTTTTTTTTTCTTCAGATGTGATTTCGCTGTATGTAAAAAGGATAAGTTTTAATCTTAGGATTGTGTGGAATTTTTCTCTGTAAATATATATATATATAGTTATTTAAAAATAAAATAAAATTGTTTATATATATTAGATTTTTAAATTACTGGGTAAAATACACTGAGCATTCATTATATATATATACAGTCATATTATTTTTCGTACTCTGTATAGTACGAAATATTTATGAAAATAAATTATATTTAATGTCGGTCTATATTTTATGTATTAAATATGCATTTTTTTTTGTATTCCGCGTGTGTTTGGGACGAATTTATGTTTGTTTTTAAATAAAATAAAAAACAAAAAAAAAAAAAAAAACTTTGTTTTGTGGAGGGCTGTGGCTCCACAAGTGGTCAACCCCCTCGACTCCCACTTGCATGCCAAGTACAATACGGGCTGTGCAATGCTCCGGGACTCGCTTAATTCCATTGGGAGGTATCGCAGACCACCATGGTGGGGACTGCGGCCTCCCACTGGGAGGTACGCAGTACCACCGGTACTGCCGTTTCTTTTAAAACCTTTTTAAAATTTTAAAATTTTATTTATTAGTTATTTTAATGTGTATTGCTTTTTATTTATATTTAGTTTGTTTAAATATATAAATATATATATATATATAATATAATATTTAATATATATATTTAATATATATTATTTATTATATATGTATATATATATTTATTTATTTATTTGTGGAGATTTAATTCAAATTTTGTTTTAATCATATATATTTCAAATGTAATTTAATTCGAATTTGATTTGTATAATATTTTTTGCAATATGATTCCATTAGTCTTATTAAATAATTATTTTTATATAGATGGGGTTGATTATTTGTTTTTAAAATTATAATTTGTTTTAAAATAGAATAGGATATAAATTTTAATCTTATTGAATGATTTTAAATATAATGTTTATTTATTTAAATTATTTTGAATATTTATATTTATATAAAGGAGATTTATGTGTATATATATTGTGATTACGTTTTAATATTTTGTAATATTATAGTTAATTAGGAAATTGGAAATAAATTTATTGTGTTGTGTTGAAATGAGTGTTCTCGTGTAATTGATTGAGTTATTAGGTAAAATCTATTATTCATTGTAAATTGTTTTTTTTATGGATTGGATTAAATGTAATTGTGATTCTTGAAATTATTCGTTAATTCTTCTGTGGCATTTTCTTCATAGTGCTTTTGTGTCGTATGGAAAACCCTAGGTTCACCTTACTGTTCGCAAGCGTATAAGTTATTGTTAAGGGCTTCCAGAGATGGAATGCGTATTTTTCATGTTTCTTTTATTCCCCATGTTGGGCAATTAGGGTTAAGGGTATTGTAAGTCTTCCAGAGAAGTTTTCTTGAGTGGGGGTTCATTTTGGTGAATCGCTTTGATGTATTGTACTATGATGTTGTACACGGTTTCCATGAACGGGGATTTGTGCCTCCTGGGAAATAGGAGTGGGTAACGAGATTTGCACCTCCTTTGGAAGGAGTGTGTTTCCATATTTGGTTCCTCTAGTGTTCGGAGTGAGTTCCTGGTTTTATTTTCTCCTTGGATTGGAGAGGTTATGTTGTCTAGTTACTATTGTGGTATTGTACTTTGTTGTGTTGTCGATAGGAGAGTGGCTCTTTGTGGGGGTCCGGCACACAAAGGGGCGCCAGGGTAACCTACCTAGAGTTTAATTAAGTGATAATCTAAATGAATTAATGGGGGGGCTTTCACACTAATAAAGATAAAGGATGTCTCTCTCGTGAAGCAAGTGAATGATAAGGCTCGAGATGAGATGGACGCATAGTTTTGCGTGAGGGTCCGGCGGCCGGTAGAGGCAAGCCAGGGTAACCCAGGATGGGGGTCCGGTAGCCTAGGAAGGTTGAGCCAGGGTAACTCATGGCAATTTATGCATGACACTCTTCCTATGTCGACAGTTGATCAGTTATTGTGCGATGTTCATGATCTTTGTTCTCTGGAAGCATTGTAACCTCGTGTTAAGTGATATTGTGTTTGTAGTTGTAAGTGACTTCGTGATTGTAGATGTTAAGTGATTTTGTGTTTGTGTGATTAAGGGATTTATTGATTTGTCTTTGGTTATTGTTGGAAGTAGTCTTTGATATTATGTCTTGAGTTTTCATTGATGTTGTGATTATGACTTGTTGTTATGTTCTGAAGTGGTGTTGTTGTGCCTTTGGAATTGTTGTTGTGAGTTCTCTAGTGGTCTTTGATGTTAAGTTGTCTATTTGGAGTTAGTCTTTGTTATTGTTAGGTGTGCTTGGTCGGGGACCCTTCCTTGTCTACTCTCAGCATGGGGGTGGTTGGGTGGAACGTGCTTCGTACCCCATTGGGTTCCCTCTTCTGTTGCAGATGTATTTTTTATTGCAGGTTTTTGGAAGATGTTGGTGATCCAGTAATCCTTGTACCAGATAGATGTATATACTTCTAATGTAATGTATTCATTGATGTATTGTCTCCCACATGTGTTGGGATGACCTTGGTGTAATTTGTATATGTAGTTATTAAGATGTATGTTCAGACAGTTGTATTTTACTATCATTTGGATGTAATGCATATTTAGGCCATGTATTTTTTTAGGAACGATCATTTGTTATAGTTGTGTTAAGTTGTGTTATATCGGTGGTATTGTAAATGCCTCATATCTTTATAGTATCTTTTGTTATCATATGTACCTATGTTATGAATATGGTTATTGTTTAATAGATATTTTAATGATGAAATGGGAATGTATAGATTTACGTAATGGATTAATTATTGTTATCTTATTATCATTGTTATGGGTTAGTGTAGTCATGTCACTTCGTGTACCCCATTGGAACTAGTTGTGCCTCTTAATACATTGTTATGTTATAATACTTAAGTATGTTATTATATTCTTTTAAAAAAAAAAAAAATTATTCCATTGTTATTAGTTCCTTTCGGGTTCGCACGGCGGGGCGTTACAAGCTACATTATTAAAGTGTTTTGATTATGAGTATGGTTGTGAAATTTAGAGTAAATGATCTATTCTTTAAATTTTTCAATGTCGTGAAAAGAAATGGGATCAATTGATTGGATAAATGCAAGTCATGAAACCTGTGTTTGAGTGGATTTAGGAAATCCGAATTTTAGTTTATTTAATTGCTTGAAATACTTTTAATGTTTATTCTTTCTTGTTCGATGTTGGGAGTATAGAGTCATTGTTTGAAGTCTTCCTGATAGGGGATTTGTATCTTGTTGTGGGTTGTCTTTATGAAAGTCAACTTTTGGTGTGTCATAGAAAATGTGCATAATTATACCTTGTGGATCACCCGGTTTTCACGAACGGGGATTTGCGCCTCCTTGGGTGTAGGAGAG